>JAWWUD010000179.1:0-124999 GCA_033964015.1 Scolanthus callimorphus
ATGTTTTGCACCCGTTTACATGATTTTCAATGACTGTATGGACGAGTCCAAAGGAGATTTGATTCCTCGGTATATTTAGAACAGTCAAAAGATGATCAGACTTTCAACTGTGTTTTGGTCTTTCATTGAATTATAGAATTACTTTATTCTATTGACACTGATAACGGCTATCTTTTATCTCTTGAAGAAAAAACCTTCAACATGTGGTTAAATTTGTTTTGGATTCTGAGTGAGTGATCGGTTTGTTCCCCGTCAATCGAAGTGTGAATTATCAAGAAAATTTTCCTTGCTCAAGGCCGGAATAAAAATTAGCAGAGTGCACAGAAAGACACTCACGTTTTCCCATATTTGTTGGCTCAGTATCAAAATAGCCCTTGTTATGTTTCTGTCTTTGTTTCATGTTCTTCATCTCTTTCTAAAATTCTATAGGCTATGGAATTTTAGAAAGAGATGAAGAAAATGAAACAGACAGAATAGGAGTATCTTGTTCCAAGTTTTTCAAAATTTTCTCAGGGGGAGCATGCCCCTCAAACTGAAATTCTTTTGCTTTTATTTCTCATTCTTATTTTCTCAATTTTTCCCACGAAACCTCCATTTTCAGTATTTCAAGTGCAATTAGGTGAAAATTAGAGTACCATAAGATGCTTTTATGGGCATCTTCTGAACATGAAACTTGCTCCATCCAACAGGGTCTGGATGGGGGGGTCCGCATGTCGGTAGTCAGTTAATATTTCAGTAATTTGTCGGTAGTCAGTTAAAATTTCCGTAATTTGTCGGTAGTCAGTTAAAATTTTCGGTAGTCGGTAAATTTAAAGCGGGACTGTCACGGTACGCGCATGCTCGAGCAAAGACCGCCGATCCCATAACTATCATTCAAAACGGGGATTCCCTGTTTAAATAAACCAATCACGGGACACTTCGTTTTCGCGGGAAAGTACCCACGCCCCGCGCGACGTCGCCTCAGGGAAAACATAATTTGGAGTTCATTCGTCAGGAGGCGACATTATGGTAAGTTTTTAGGGGTTTTTAGGCAAATGAGCTGCAAAATCGTTGTCTGAGGTGAAGATACCGTAGCCCTTGAACAATTTCCATGTCTCGTGGACCCTTTTCGATATCCAGATCCTGCTTTTATTGTGTTCCCATGCCATTTTGGCGTAAGGACGACCTCGATTAGGCCTTTCTTGTTGGGCAGCCATCAGTGAAAATGACGCTCGAGTGTCATTCAATTTAAAACGACAAACAATATTGCATCGACTCCAAAATTTGGTCACGATACTAAGGAGATCTCAGGAGAGAATACCCGTTAAGAATTAAGGGTAGATGGACCCCGAAACAACAAGATTTGAACGGATTCTACCAGCGTAATTCCTCCCTCTCACAGCCATCGTTCCGGCCCGGACCAAAGTGATCAAAATTCGCACATGCGCGTACCGTGACAGTCCCGCTTTAAGTTAATAATTAAAAAGAAGTAAAATTGAACATTACAAACCTTGTTAGTTACTCTCAGGTTCTACGATTGGAGTCTCTTTTAAGATATTTTGTATTTTTCTGAGTAGTAAGCGCTGCAAATCAGTAAATAGTCATTTTCGCGCGCTCTGATTGGTTCCTGAAGTAGTATATATCCAACATTAAGTATAATTTTTCCAGTAAATATAGGGATTCGAGCCCCCTGATTGGCATATAATATTAATTTATTCAGCAACATATACTAGTTTATTTACTGTGAGATGGCTGCTGGGAAGTGTGAGATGGCTGCTGCAAACAGATTGGCAGAATTAACAGAAGGAGAAACATTTGAAATGAAAAAATTAAAGTCCTTTGTGTATATTTTGTTTTGGAGACGTTATATCTGTTATATCCTTTATGTTTCTTTTTGCCATCGAAAATAAATTATTTTAGTATATCTCAATGATAACAAGAGATTTTAAAAATGTCCTAGCTTTTTCAGCACTCGTTTCTCTTACTCACACAATGATAAGCTACACGGGAGCCGTAACAATAAAACCCGGACCCGGTTGCAAACCTCCAAAAACTGGCGGGCACAGTAATAAAAACCCAAGGAAGCTTGTAGGGAAAGTTTAATGAACTCTTTTGCGCGCGAAGCGCGCCGAAAATTTAGAGCCCAGTATGTGAAGTTAATACCACATGCAGGGTGCACAATCGTAGAATTTTTTCTTTTACTCTTCTGCTTTTGCATGAATTGTTTTCTGGGGAACGTAGCTTGCAGGATATTTTTTTTTCAAAATCATCCATCCCCCCCAAAAAAAAGTCAAATGGTCGGCCCCTAACTTGATGAAAACTTGCATCTCAGCGCAAGTGAACAAAAGTCAAAAGTCTGTGCAAGTCACAGCTTGCATCGACTTGTGTGAACTTGCGTTTCGTTTAGTAGATAGCCGAGTTCGCAAGAATATAAATTAGGATTTATGTATGTTGACGATAGAAATGAAGAGTTTATAATACGGGCAATCATCAAATGTCGGTAGTCAGTAAATATATTTTTGTCGGTAGTCAGTAACTTTTTCCCCGTTTTGTCGGTAGTCGGTTATTTTTTAGGCCGTTTGTCGCTAGTCGGTTAACCCCATCCAGACCCTGATCCAAAATTGCTCCACCCATGCTATTATTTGGAACACTTTAGACTTTGTGGCTTAATGATTTAACACCCTTAATCTTTTTGTAGGGTCTGCATGCAAGTATAGTAACTCATGTTATTTCCATTATGAAATCTAGATGGCAAACAAGGAAAGTCAATTTCAGTTTATTTACAATATAACAGCTGACGATTTTTATAGAATTGCATGGTTGACATAGAGTTTCCTTATTGTAGTACTCCAAGGTGATCAACTTTGAAATTTTATTTCTTCAATTTTTACTAGTTGTTATGGCATATTTTATAGTTCTTCCAAAACAAACCGCAATCAAGCCAAGAGCTTCTAAGTGTTTCAGTAACTGGATTTTTGGCCACTTTTAGCCACAATTGCCTGGAATCCTAGTAAAATGTCTCATAATTATTTCTCTGATGAGTTGGGGGGAATGCTAATTTTTGGGGGACATGCCGGAGAATCTTAAAATATAAGGGAAAAGAAGTTCACTTGTTTCTCCCCCGACATACATAATGATTGCATACCGGTAATGAGTGCCTGTGTATCATGCCCCTGAACAGATAACAAAGTAAAATTATTCCACTTGTAGGAAAGATATTTTTGGGTGTCCCCACCTTGACAAAGTGTCCCACAGCGTTCAATTTGCTCGGATTATTTTGTTTCAGTGGTGACAAAATTGTTCAGATAATGCATGTTATTCCACCAAGATAATATTGTCCTGAACAAATCATGAAAGTTATTGCTGAGAGCATGCTAATCCTGACATGGCACACATGCCAAGCAATACATTAATCAAGTTATCAATATTTGGTTATCTTGTCAGCCCTGAAAAAGTCTCTGCAGTTGCAAAATTTGTAAAGACTTAAATTTATTTAATTCTCAAATAAATTTGATTGCCCGGGGGGACTCCCAATATTTTAGACGGGGGTGCTCGTCGAGAAAATTGCTTTTGACCCTAAGGGTTAGCAAAATGGGTGTGGCAAACAGAAAATTTACCCCTAAAAGAGAGCAAATTTGGCGTGGCGACCGCCGAATTTACCCCTCAAAGATAGCAAATTTTAGGGTTTTCAACCAAGTTTCCTTTGTAAATATCGGTTCTGGTGTCAGTACCAATATATTTCTGGGCAAGGATTGGTCTGAGACTCCCCTAAGGGATAGGGCTGATTTTAAACACCCCTAAGAGATAGCACATCTGTCAATTCTATACCCTAAGGGATAGGACGAGCACCCCCATCTGAAAATATGGGGACTCCCCCCCCCCCGGGTTTGATTGTGTGTTTCCAAAAATATCCATACCCCCCCCCCCCCCCCGGAAGGGTGTTGAGAAATGACCTCTCCCCCTCCCCTCTGGAATTTCCAATCCCTTCCGTAGGGGGTAGGGGTATGGATATTTTTTGGGAAACAGACATTAAGTAAATTTAGTCATGACAAAAATTTGCAACTGCAGAGACTTTTTGACGACTGAAAAGGTTACCAGATATTTTAGGGGGATTCAAAAGACTTGATAAACTAGTGCAAAATGTGTAAAATGCTGTATTTTATTCAACTCTGATATTTCTGCTGTTTTGCTATTAAATATCCCAGTATTTTGTGGGTGCAATCATTAAGCTTCACTGGACTCCTATGTTGAGGATCCACCCGCTGCTTTTTTGCTGGCTAGATTCCTGCCTTAGCTTCCCCCCCCCCCCCCCCCCCCCCCCCCCCCCCCCCCACGATCTTTATACTTTTGAGCCCCTGGTCCCAAAAAATAGGATCCATGACCTGATTTGTTCCCTATTTATCAGTATACTTGGGGAGAAAAGGCAGGACCTTAAAATTTTTACTGTACGTACCTACAGGGCATCTGACAGGGTGCGGTGGTGCGGATCCGCACAATTTGGTCATTTCCGCACCTTGAGAGCTTTCCCCGCACCAGCTTTCCTGGTGAACAAAATAGCCTGGGCCCTTGTTTTAAAAAAACGAGAGCTTGCTGAGAGTTTCTCGTCAAATTTCTGTCCAAAAACTTGCCCTTTTTGAGTACAAAAATGCCCTGTTGATGGAGATTGGAGTACAACTTTCAGTGTGTATAAATTGTTTTAGAGGCTAATTAGATCCGTTTCAGAGGTGTTCTTATCAGAAATCCAGTAAGTGATTTAGCCTATTTCTCTGTAAATTTAAGCTTAAGCTACGTTAACTTTTAACATATTTTCCCTGTTTTATCAAAGCTTTTGTGTGCAAAAGCATCTATTAATGTGAATACATAATGGTAGACCATATTATTTAAGCTCTGAAATTGCATGTTTTAGAGGTGAATTTAATCTTTTCCGCACAATTTGCCTTTTCTTCCACACATTTTGCCCTGAAATTTCCGCACAATTTCCAAAAAATTTCCACACCCTGTCAGATGCCCTGAAATTTTTGTGCAATTATCAAAGGAAATTTAAGCGACAGAAGTTGATTGTTGTACCCAGGTATGTAAAGGCTTGACAAGCACAATGGGGGCTTATATGCAGATCAAAATAATATTTTGCTGTTGAGGGACAGCTGAGGCAACCAAACCTGGCAGTCTACTTTATTTGTGCCAGCCATATTTAAAATAATGACAATTTGTTGTCATGGCAAACCATTTAAGGTGGTTGGACAAGTTTCTATACTGAGTTACATCAACCCTGTCGCTCGAAAAACCTTGAGATACCAAAATATAGGGCTTTTGACACAGGAAAATACCTAAATATGTCAAAAATTTTGCTGTATTTAGTGGACCAGAAGCAAAAAAAAAGCTATAGCAATTTTTCAAAGAAAATCGGGAGATTTTACTTAAAGGCCCATCACCAACCGGGAGCCTTTGCACCAAGTTTTCTTTTGTTTTCAAATTGATCTATTTTTTTTTGGGTGCTCTGATTGGCTAAGAGTCCGCAAAGGCTCGGAGACCCGGAGATGAGGTAAAAAAATGGGAGACTCCTAGCAAAACCTGGAGAGTTGACATCCCTGCTTACAATCCCCAATTCACATGTGACCGAGACAACTCTGGGTTGGGAGATATGGTCTCTGTAGCTAGGATAGCCATCAGCTCCATGTAAACTTTCTGTCTCGGGGGTAGGGCCAACTTTATTTGTTGTGCATGCTGCATGTGTTAGCCACAACACCACAAGATAACTTGGTGCAAATTTTTTTTTTTCATGTGAAACAGGAGCAAGTTTTTTCCCTACTCCCCAAGATGATGAACAATACCTACCTTTTTATTAGTTATGCTGCCCCTCAAAATGTTTTGTCTTTTTTAAAAGGCATGCCACCTGCCCAATATAACTGTGATAGACAGGGATTTTTTGTTACTATGGCAACATTTCACATTATCAAATGATGCAATAGAAAGCCCATTGGTATACTGATTACAGTTAATATTTGAATACATGTAGTTTGTGGTAAAATGTTCATTAAATGTTTCTAATGTCAAGTGAATGTCAAAAAAAGCAAAATTAGCATCACGCCCCCTTAATTTGGTTGCTCTGGCAACAAGAATCTTAAGGATGGCACAACAAAGCTCATGAGACATTTGTACCAGTGCATAAAGCCCCATGTTAAGCCTTTATTATATCCATGTTAAAATCACACGCGTGTTCTGCAATCTGATTGGCTCTCAGCAGGTCAATTTATTCCTAAATTGACCTGATATTTTTGACATTGCGCGAGCAGAATGTTCTACTTCTAGCATGCGCTGCATTTTAAAGTTTGGTTATTTCCCTTCATTTGGTTCGAAAAATATTTTGTATGGAAATGATTTCAACATTGATATAATAAAGTGGTAATTGACTTGAGTGGAGTGCAATTTTGGTCAGAAATCATACTTGTGATTTCAAATCGACCTCGCGCTTTTTGAAATCACATGTATGTTTTCTGACCAAATTGAACTCCACTCACAGGTCAATTACACCTGCGTAGATTTACACTTTGTGTTTTGCTTTTTATACCAAGGGGTACGCTAAAAGATCGCCTTGATTTTTGAACAACAACAAAATTGACGTCTTGAAAGTGTGAAGTCTGGCAAATCATCCAATACTAAAACTTTTTCATTTTCATTTCATTTCATTTTTATTGAGATATTTTTAAGTACAAAATAAATGCACTATGCTTGCAAGCACGTCTCTCTCCCTGTTTCTTATTGTTAGATTTTTGCACTGTCATTCTCCTATCATTTTTTGTTGAGTGTGTGGTATAGGGGGTATCATTCTTTTTATAGTATATAAGGGGGGTGGAAAAAGTATTTTAACTTTGGCTAGGTGCATAAAAAAGAACTTAAACCTGCAAGGACTGTTTATAATGTAAAGTACAGCTTTATCATGAGATCACATCCACTATCTTGTTTTAGTATAAACCAACTAATGGTCTATTACAAATCCTGCATTCTGATTGGCTGAGCTACTAATGGTCTATTAGTGATAGACCGTGCCTGGCAAAACCACCACCTTCCTTTGCAAGAAAACTTGATTTTTTCAACATAAAATAATGGAATTTATTGCCATAACCGACCAACTAGTTGGTTTATACTAAAACAATTAGACCTCTCGTCCTCATGTGCTATGATATCAATAGACCATTCGGCCTTCGGCCTCATGGTCTATTCATCATAGCACATTCGGCCTTGAGGTCTAATTGTTAAATATTGTGGATTGATAAAATAAAATTAGTCTAGATAAAATAAACCTATTTTTCATACAACTACTACTGCTTCTTCTGACATCTTTCATTCCGTATGATAGTTGGGAGCTCCGCTTTTAGCCAGTGGCTAAATCTATATATTATCAGTTCGACCAACATTCTCCGAGTGTTTGTAAGAAACCAGAGAGTGCAGTGCATTTAGCGAGTGAAAGAGGCCTTCTAGATTTACATCATAAAAAATGGAAGCACTGGAAAGATATTCTGTGTTAGTTAAAAAATGGGAGTTTTGCTAAGGAAGGTAACCGTCTGCTATGTGTTCTTTTTTCTCTTGTACTGAATTTTTTTATGTCCCTTTTTGTTTATATGTGGAATATTGTATATCTATTGTTGTATATAAATATATATAATAGTATTGTTTTTAGAAAATAACGTACACACGCGCGAAATCGTTGCGTGACAATCGTGTTTCTCAGGTCTCTTACAAACACGCCTTTTAACCAATCAGAATGCGCACATTCACAATATAAAATAGGTGTTATTTTCTAATACACGATGTAGGCGTGTAACTTGCTTTGGTCATTGTACCGCTCACTGTATAGGTGGGTTCTCGTGTTGTCTGGCTAATATCCAGTCTCAAGGGGGCGTCGAGAGTTTGAAAAGTGGTAGCGCTGGCGCCACATTTACAGATAGACCGCGGCAGCTCATGAGTGGCTATCGAACTAGAGAATGTCACAGGCTTTTTCAGCTGCGGGATTTCTGTTTGTAATCTTGAATCGCACCGATTCAATGGCCAATTTATTCCTTTTTTCTTTATCTCTTTTTCATATAGTTTTTTAAAGTTTTATTGTAAATAGTAGATTGTAAAGCGCTTAGAACAATCCTGTATAAGCGCTATATAAATGCATTATTATTATTGTCGTTGTCGTTGTCGTTGTCGTTGTCGTTGTCGTTGTCGTTGTCGTTGTCGTTGTCGTTGTCGTTGTTATTGTTATTGTTATTGTTATATTAAGTAGTATTTGGTAAGAGCTCATCATCAGCTAAAGATTTATACGTATGACAGCTGCTACGCCATCAAAGAAACGAAACTCGATCCAAAATCAGATCACAGAGCGTTGCACACATTTGGATGTCGCTTATCTCCCTGAGAAGGAACTTTACAGTTAAAGTCTTAACCCATCCGCGCAAGTACGTTGGTGGTTTTTCTTTATTACGTCAGTCGCGAACGCGATGCAAATGGCGTCCGGGGTGTCACTAGTAGATTGCTTGACGATTGTCTTGATGCCATCGCAATGATGGCAGCTTGAGGTGGTACGTTGATGACGATCTTGAATTGACGGGCCGTCGGGTGACTGAGTTGGATGTGAACAGCTAGAGATGCCCATGCACTTGCGAGTGGGCTGAAGGGGCTCGTTCAATTTGACGAAGAGCAACCAATCCTTAGCGATTGTAATAAAAAACTTTAACTTTTTAAACTAGAGTAAAACGTGATCCTCATCAGGCGGTAACCTCTGATGGAGCCGAACGGGGCCCTCGGAGCCCTGCTCCCCTCGGAGGCCTTCCCATTCGGATCGGCAATAGACCTCCTCGGCTTGGGCGTAATGTTTTCCCATTTCAGATCACATGGCATTCATTTGAATAATCTTTCTTTATTTGGGCTGCTTCCATTATTCATATGTCCTTCGGTGCGTTGCAGAAAAAGAAAGAAACAATACTCAGGGGAATGCCACTTCTGAAATGGGAAAACATTACGCCCAAGCCGAGGAGGTCTGCGACACATTCTCTTTTTAGTTATTTTATCTAATTATTGGGCTCCCACTGATGTAAATTAATTTACATAGTGCCAATAAAGTATGTCTGTCTGTCTGTCTGCCTGCCTTTTTGCCCTGATAACGTTTTTCAACACGGTGGGCATTCTCGTACCCAGAGCTCCCCGGCTCGTGTGCTCGCAGGGGAGGCTCTGGTGACATCCATTTGAGGACCTTTGCTATTGGCTGGTTTTGAACGTTGGTGCATGCGCAGAAAGATCTTTCTCTCAACGGCTCTGCATCAAATCTCGCGCATGCGTCAGTGGCTGTCACCAGAGCCTCCCCCGCGAGAAGACGAGCCGGGAGCTCTGGGTAAGAGAGTGCACAGTGGGAAGATCATATCAGCTTTCATCTCTGTATAGTGATGGGCGTAAGGCACCGATGTCAATTGCCTCTAAACTGTAATAAAGATGTCAGTAGAGTTATCGTCAACCCTGCATTTGGGGCCATTCGCCTTTGTCACACAAGCGCCATCTTGAATTTTTCAGTCGATTTATTCAGCATGGAAACGAGGTCAAGCAGGGCGCGGGTTTTGCTCATATTGGAAAGCGAAGCCTGATGCTGGAATTTATGGTACAAAAGTTCAACAAGCTACCGAAAAGTTCTCCTTATTTGTTTTAGAACCAAACAGTTGATTGGCTCATTGCTTTTCTCTGCTTTGTCGGGTCATTCTGGAAACAAAATGGCGGCGCGTGACAAAGGCGAATGCCAAACGTGTATGTAGCATGCCGTGCACCTTGAAGTATATAGGTACTGATGCCATATGAGTTGAACCCCTGGGGAGTTGTTCTGATAGCCTGAATGCCTGAAGTGAACGGAAGTACTACTCTAGTTTGTTTTCGTGGTCTCCATCTGATGGGCAATATCTTTTGATCCCAGAGACCACTTCCTGGTTACTACTAGACTCAGTAATTAGGCGAGTACTTTTGATTCTGGTAATAAAAGTTTCAACGTAAGCTGACGTTCCGACCAGCCCCCGAGACTATCCCAAAGACGTCCCGAGTACATTCCGAAAATGTTCCGAAGGAAATTAACAGATCTCTATTATTTTGAAACAACAATGTAATTTATGTGATCTCCGGCGTGATCACCTAAGAACGGATTTGTTAAAAATTATTGACAAGCGATATTGAAAATTATAATATTTTCTTTGAAAATGAGTGAGAATTCGAGAGTCTTTTGCGGGTTATAATGCGAGGAAATAAAAGGTTCGAATTTTAGGGGAGGAAAACACGCATAATGTGAGGACGTTGGGAGGTCTACGATCTTCCATGCCCCTCAACAGCCAATGGGGGTGTACCCATTAATATCCTGATTTAGTGTATATTGCATGAGTGAGTTATCTTAATACACAGTGCAGAGAGGCATAATGTGGGCCCAACCCCCTGCATTTTGAAGGTTGAATGTTGGCATCTCAGTCTATGACTCTACATGTACTGTATCTAATATATGGATTTAGGCACTGCCTAAAAGTGGAGCTCAAATAAATACTTTACTGTCACTGAGTTATAGTTTTTATAGTATGACCTCAGTCATTCCTGCATTTTGATTGGTTGAGAGGAGTGTGATTTCAGCGTAACAGTGTGATTTCAATCATCGAGGAGTGTGATTTCAAGCCGCAGTCAGAAATCCAAGAAAAACTTCAGGTTTCTTCCAGCAGACTTACAGCAAACAAAGTTGTTAAGCACAATTACCAGATTTACAAAAATAAGCGTAAAAAAGAGCAAAACACCCTAGAGTTTTGACTCAAAAGTTTTCAATTTTCGCACTTGTTTTGCACACGCTTCTGACGTATCGCAATGGATCTGCTTGTTTTGCAGCGTGCACGGGCTGGTTTTAGAGACAAAATGTGCAGTGAATGACTTAGATCATATTATAAACAATTAATAGCATGGTTTGTACATGATATTTGACATAAATCCCACTCGTGATATATCTAAACTGTTTGTAACTTCACTCGCCGAAGACGGCTCGTGAAATTACAAACAGTTTAGACATATCACTCGTGGTATTTATGCCAAATACCACTACAAACCATGCTATTACCTATACTAATGACATCATTGACAACGTAAGGCCACATGACCTTGGTGGTGCACCCCCTTGCCTCCAAGATAATTTTACCCAAGTTTGATGTCCTAGCAATGTTGCCTTCTTGAGATATTGACTTTTCTAGCTTTGATGACATCATCGATGATGTCATGCCATGTGACCTTGGTGGTGCACCCCCCTTGCCTCCAAGATAATTTTACCCAAGTTTGGTGACCTAGCAATGGTACCTTCTTGAGATATTGACTTTTCTAGTTTTGATGATGTCATGGATGACGTCATGCCACGTGACCTTGGTGGTGCACCCCCTCCCCTGCCTCGAAGATAATTTTACCCAAGTTTGTTGACCTAGCGATGTTGCCTTCTTGAGATATCACTTTTCTAGAATTGGGATACCTGTGTTACGGACGGATGGACAAACACACACACACACACAGAATCACCACTATAGGTTTTATTCAGGGAAGAGAAAGAAAAAATCATATCTCCGAAAACAAAGCTTCAATAACAACCAACCTTGACAAAGGTTGCCTTTAAGGTCCATTCACACGGCGCGAATTCAGCTGTGATCTGAGGTGCGATTTCTGTGGCAATCCCGTGGCAATGTCATATCGCGCGGTGTAAACGGCCGGCGATCTTATGGCGATTTCACTTGCGATGTCACAGGCGTTTTGAACATGTTCAAATTCCACTGTGATGTGGGGGTGATTTCTTCACATCGCCAACAGACTGACAAATATCGCAGAGCCAAATCGCACGATATGACGCCAACAATCGCCGCAAAAATCACACCTCAAATCGCAGCTAAGATTGCGCCGTGTGAATGGGTCTTTAGGTTGATAGCTATCTATCATCAAAGTCATGTGATATGACATCACTGATTATGTCATAAAAAATACCAAAAATGTCTCAAAAACCACTCAAAAGCGACTTGATCGTTATATATGTCTGATACCACTTTTTCTTATGTATGGTGCTCAGCTCACGTGGCACGAATCTGCTAAAAGCTTTACATAATCAATGCCTTACCTTTTATGTCATCATAGCCCAGCACTATATCATCTATTTTACCCTTCCTGTTTGAAAATATAAAAAGGTTCAATTGAACATTTTAAAAATGAGAATAATGAGAACTTGTATACCACAAATATCAAGCAGTATTCTCGGTTTCATGTGACATCATCAAAAAGCTAACTTCTAAACCAAGAGACCTACAGAAACGTCCTTTCTGTGATGAACATAACTCTATTCAAGGATTTGTCACACGAAATTTCGGCACCTTCTGCCAAGTAGTTCTCAAGATATTGGCAAAGCTATTTATGTCACGCAACACCAGTCACATATTTTGAACTTGCCATATTTCACTCGATTCGCACCATTCTGACCTTTTGGCATGTCAGTAAGTTATAAAAGTTCATATTTTACCATTCTGATACTATTCTTAGAATTTGGATTGAAAATAGCGTCGTTTTGGAGACCCAATTAATTGGCCGCCATTATGGAGCCCCTCTACTCCATACAATTACTGTACAAAATGGCGCACATTCACTTGCTAATATCTCGCTTGGAAAGTGACCAATCGGCCTAACATTTTACCCAGGAAACATAATTTTGTATATTCTTTATAATTCTATTAGCCATCCAGTGTTAAATTAGAGAAATAAATTTTGTCACATGACAAGTGAAAAACCAAGAATAGCTGAACCCTAAGATGTGACCTAAGCCTGCCCCCTGCCCCCCCCCCCCCCCCCCCTTGATACACTTTTTTATACACTTTTTTTTTACATTTCCAGTTGAATTTCATACTACAAATGTTCTACAATGTGTGGTGGGGGTAATTTTCCTATGGAAATTCCAGAGGGGTGGGTGGTCACTCTTCAACACCCTTCCGTGGGGAGGGGGGAAGGATATTTTCTGGAACCACACAAACTGTATGTAGCCCCTTCCCGCCTCGACTAGCTTGCTATTTGTGGGGTAGGGCTTTTAATGTAAATTTTATTCTGCATTCTTAATCTGTTGTTGTTCTGATAAATGCACTTTCGTTATTTTAGCCTAATCACGGAATCTCAATCCAATACATACTATTGTTGGTTTTAGCCTTTTGAGCTAAACGATTGAAGATTTCATCGTTTTATTCGACCTCATTCAGCTGTACCAGAAACTTAGAAATGAGTAGAAGTACTATGCTTCTGGCTGTACTGCATGTCACATGAGTTATCTCGCCTGCTAGACTTCAAATCTTTTCCTTCAGAACTTCAAAACTTACCTATCTGGTGTTTTGATATTCACTACAATCGCACCGAATGATATCACATCCACTTCTACTCCATTCTGGTTCGTGAAAGTGTATTTATAGACTTCCTGGCCCTCTTTCGTCTTACCAAAAGAACTTTGCTGGATTTCCGCAGCAGCCATCTTGAAAAGTAGCACTAGCGTGACAGCTCGGAGTGCATTGTCTGCCATTTCCGCTTCCGGGTTAAAAAATGGAACTTCCGGTTTAGGTGAGTGCCTTCCCGCCCCTCGGCATCCACAAAAGTTTAACCTGCGTCCGTGCACTCTTCAGAATTCTATGTCCAAAAGCATTAGATTGTTTTGAATTGATTGTTCTGTTATTTTGGTCTGGTACCTGTTTGAGTGTATGGAATGTTATATTTTGTGGGTGACCTTAGCCTGCGACCCGGCTCTCAGTAAGAGGTTTTTCGGATAATTATTTTTTGTCACGCCGTATTCCTCGCGCGTGCCAAAAAAAAATATCAAATATCCGAAAAAAAATATCCGAAATCTCTGGAGAGCCGGCGCAAAGGCTAAGATGACTCGTCGTAATCAATCGAACAATCGGTAAATCGAACGCCGATCGTTCGCAGCAAAATCATCCAACAAAATCGAACGTTCGGAAATCGAACTTTAAACATACTTAGGGAGTGGTCATTATTTAACGGGCCAACAAAATCGAACGTTCGGAAATCGAACTTTAAACATACTTAGGGAGTGGTCATTATTTAACGGGTGTGTGTGTGTGGGGGGGGGGGGAGATTTTTTGGGCGCCGATTTAGGGGGGTTAGACGGGGTGACATTGATGGTTGCAATAGCATGGACAAGATTCTGATAGTAAAATCATGTTTATTCTTTAACTGCATAGTAACACACATTGATAATATCATGTGTCATTTAAAATTTCGGCACGCTCCACGCGCATAAAGAAGACGTTTTAGAGATCACGCGCAACAAAGTCAATAATCCCCCATTTGGCGGACAATAGTATTTTATTTTCACTGCATACCTATTACCGCATCATGGTAAGCTAAGTTATGGGATGTGTCCGCGACTACCATGGGCAGCAGTAGGCATGCAGCGAGGGCGAGGAGCATGTAGTGTCCCCAACCGACACCAGGGGAGGTGGGTGGGGCAAAAAACCGCTTGACCACCCGTTACGCCGATAACTGACAACGGAACACAGAAGACGCCGGAAATTTAAACTATAGGGGCCGCAAAGCATCATGCACGCCAGTATGCAGCTAACACCGATTGATTGGGCGATTCCGATAAACTTTCACGATGCGCTAATTAATATGCAGATGAAAATAGTATTTTATTTTCACTGCATACCTATTACCGCATCATGGTAAGCTAAGTTATGGGATGTGTCCGCTCCTACCCATGCCCTTGCAATATTCATTGCTGACTATGCGAAAACCACAGAAAGTGGAAACGTGGAAAAGGAAAGATCGTAAGATGGGATAAAATGATAAGATAGGATTGAATGATAGCTCTTTAAAAGACTTCTCTTTCCAATACTCAGATTTCCTCTTTAACAAGACAGAGGGTTCTATGGTGCCTCCTTAGCTCAAATATCATTGAAAGATCTATAAGAATGAACTGTTTTCTCCAAAGCGAACTGTCGTCGTTATTGCTTTACCACGCAAGTACTAGTAAATTGTTGGAAGTAGGTAATAATAAAATACTATATGGACTTCTATAGCGCATAAGCATTTCTGTTCTAAGCGCTTACAATATAACAGTTAAATAGGGTGGCTTCACACTTAGGCTTCGGCTGAACGACAAAGCCAGCAAGAAACATGACGAAAGACCGCCAAAGCGACTGAAGCGAAGCAATTGCAACCTACAGCCTTCAATCACATCGCACGGCGAATGCAAGTGAGTGACGGTTTTGAGTTTTCGAAAAGGGTAAGGTACTGTACTTAGATTTAAAGTATACGCTGCGTTATACTTAGATCGTACTTCGGCAGTTGAAGACGCGGCGTAAACATAACTACAAAGTATCTTACTTGAGCAGTCAACATGGCGTTCACAGTGAAAGTAGCCCTAAGCATACTGAAGACCTCCTTACGAGCGTTAGTGTGAACCCACCTAATATGAAAAGTATGGCGTCCTCGTCTATGTCACTTGTGCGGCCACAGACGGCTGTGAAAATGGGGCTGTTCCACGTGATTGGATGGAATTAGTATCCGCGTCATTAGGGTAAAGGCAGGCCGTACAGCGACGCGCAGGTTGAGTCTAACAATCTATGAAAGCGGAACTGTGAAAAGCGGCCTAGAAAACACACCGAAAGGCCAACAAACCCAGGAAACTGTCAAAAGCAACGCACTGAAGAAAGGCCAACCATTAACGAGGTAACTAATTTTATGGGAAAACTAAGTGCTCCTTTTGGATAGAACGCAGGGGGTCCTTTTAATTTCAGGGGGTGTAACCAAGAAGGCGGAAATTTTTTTTTTTTATTTTTTTTATTTATTTTTTTCCTGAGAGACTGGGTGCAAAGGTAAGGCCACGCCTGTAGTAACTATTAGTGAGAACCATGTGATCCACCAATTTCCATGCCTTTTCCGAGAGCGTACAGTCAAAGTCGTTAACCAGTGTTAACCAGATTCTCTACCGCCGCTTTGTGTGTGCTCATTCCATGAGACTTTCAAAAGAGTTAACATCCTCTGAAATGCCTTTCCGGTTATCTCGGGATCGGATCTCACGTCCGGGCGTGTTGAAGAGGAACCTCGCCCAAAGGGCGCTTATACGCGTAACAGAACAACATAACTATGTCATGTTCTTCGGGCCCCCGGGGAAATAATCCAACCGGTCATGGAGAAAGCGCCAGTTCTGGATTTCCGTGAGGGGCCTGCCCCTGTGATTAGTGGAATACATATCAAGAACATTTCGCCAAAAACTGTTGTTTTGTCGACGTTGCAAAACTTCCTTATTAAGAAATTCCCCCTTACCTTATTTGGATGGTCTGTGAGTACTTTCCCTCATATCTTAGCGAAAAAAGCAGGAAATCTTACCAAAACTTGCAGATACTGGAAAAACATCATTTTCTTGGTAGCCATTTTGTTTTTGCCCCCCGCCGAGGGACCTGAGACACGTTTTGAACACCACAGGTAACCCGCGCGGATTTGCCAAAAGAGACGACAACACTTCCTAGATACGAATATGCGATGCCCTGGACTACCACTTGCACATACAATCTGCAAGATGGGAAGCTTAACTGAAAGAGACGATTAAGTGTTTGAAGGGATACCATGGCGGATAACAAAATTTTCTCTGAGGGCTATGAAAGCATCCGTTTCATCCTGCGGGACGAGACAGTGGCATATAACCCTAAAAAGCTTACAGAAGTGAAGGAGATGTATTTCTCAAATGTGATGAAATACCCTGCTTCGATAAGGATCGATAACAGACGATATATGCCGCGGCCTAGGTGTTCTGATGGCTCGGGGCAAAACCAAAGTACGATGCAGGGGAGGTAATTGTATCACGTGACGGACATCAATATACTGCGAGAGCGGAGTTAGAGCGGCTTACAAAGTCATGGTATAAGAAGGCGCTCACTTTCCAACCGAAGGGCAAAGTATTAAAATGTAAAATAGAGGTAATCCAACTGAAAATCAAAGCACACTCTCGGAAGAAGGGTTAAATAACACATAGTGTTGCCTTTGACCCTAGTTACAATTGTCCAATTTTCTCACTCGGCTCATGAGTGCACGAGTGTATGTACAGAACTAACAAAAGTATACACCCAAAGGAATATCACATGATCTGAATTGGGTGGCAAAAAAGCCGATTTGGTCTATTGTCATTCCAACTTTCGAAAAAGTTGTGCTCTAATGCTTTTATGATATAGCGGGAGAGAGAACCATTACTTTGTCGCGGTGTAATAGAGCATCGATTTGGACCAATCTGAGCGCGCGCGTTATATCGTAGATATATTATAATTTAACATAGAGCATGGAAAAAACACCGATTGCAGGAAAGTGTTAGAAGTTTGCTCATAGTATATGGGTTTTATATTTTCGTCACGAAAAGCTGAATAATTAATTTAAAATCCTCAAATTTCGAGATTGTTGCTCGGACATTTTGAATTCCGTAGGGAAAACAGCCCATTGTTTGGTGATTATTAATGCGGAGACGGGATGATCTATATATTGGATTCCAAGTAATGTTTACAACACAAGCAGCCGTGTTGTACCAGATTTACACGATTGTTATTGTGTTTCTATTGTGTTGTTCTTATTAATTATTAATGAATCGTTTAGTACTATTTACAATATGAGTGGAGATATTGTATTGTAGTCGCAGATACAACATCTATCTCCATTCATATTGTAAGTTACTTCTGCTATTGTAACTTCTGAACTTATATTACAAATTGAATGTACATTGCAAATGAAAGAATTCCCGGATGCAAAAGAAACACCAATCATTTTGTAGCAAGCATGCGCACAAGGTGTGAGCCCTGTTCCCATGGAAATAGCCGGACTAATGGAACATAGACTCTCAAGTGAACTAAGAGAGAAACTCACTAGAGTGGCCCCTTTCAGTCTTGAACACTAGGGAATATCTCCGTTGCTAACTGTCCATCTACATGGAGCTAGTTGAAGAAGTATGAATCCCGGCAAATAAGACACACAGATGATCCAGCTTGAAAGGGAGATCTGTATCCAAAGGTAACAACAACCTCTCGTCGTCACGTTGGCCTGCTTTTAGTGAATAGGCTTACAAAAACATTTTGGAATTCTGATTAAGTTTTGTTGCCATGGTAACGGTGACTCGCAATCCGCCATATTATAAATAGCAATTTCTTTTTCATGTTTGTACGCTAGTCTTTCTGTAACCTAACTAGATATGTCTTAATAAAGACATTTTCCAACAATATCATGTATTACAAAAGCAAGTGAAATAACTTATAATATATATATATTTTTTTTCATTTTCTTAAGAAATTCCAAGTTATCCAATTAGCTTACCTGAGGATAGTTGTCCTTTATAAATAGATGACAACCTTTAACTTTCACCTTCTCCTGTGCGAGTTAAAGAGGTCTAAATAAAACAATCCAAGATAGCCGCCACTCTGGCTACTGAGTCACGTGATAAGCGCCTCCATGGTGACAAACTAGGTTAAAATATAGCTCTTCTTGAAACTATTGTACTAAACAATTCCAATAATGATCCATAGTAACATGAGATATGAAGAATAATCCATTTTTTCAGGCAAATGCGTTTTGAGCCATGCCTTAAACCCACTGAGGAGGTCTCGAAGGCTAAACAGTAAGTGAGAGGCTAAGTATGGTTGGAAAACATTGTCGACCTCTCCCCAAAACAAGATATCTCCAGCGGTTTTAAAAATCGAGAATTAAGGCACGATAGAGAGTTATAACAATGGGCGGTAAAGGGGCGTAGTAAAATTTCTACTTGAATTTTTTTTTTTTTTTTTTTCTTCAAATGGCTCGAAGAAATGCCCTACCCGGACGCCGTCGCGAATGATTCGGTGAGGATCTACATCATGACGGTTAGGCAAATAGGCGGCAAATAGGCAAGAGACTCCCATACTGGTAAGTTACCGTGACCATTCCCGCCTTGAAGAATTTTGGGTCACGAAATTAACCGGAGGGGCCAACGAAGGGTTGGGTTCCCTGTGTGATACTTCAAACATGAGTATCCGTTGCGTCTTTCTTATTTCTGCGGCAGCCGTTACGCGCGAGATGAAAAACAAAATTACCACTTGCTTAACAAAAACAAACAAAATGATGCGATAACTAAAAGGGAACCCAACCCTTCGTTGACCCCAGCCCTGAACGCGAAGAACAGGGTGGTATAGAACACAGAGCAGGCTCCCCAGGGTCAACGAAGGGATAAAGGGATAAAGGGTATACAAAAAGTAAAGAACTTATAAACCTGACAAATGTTTTCTAAACGACCAGCGGGGTCCCTGTGGTATGGGAAAGCACAAAGATACCGTCATTAACAGCCTAGCTGTATGTATCAATAACAATAACAATAACTGGACCTGGTACGTTGACCATCACGCGGCTTCCAAAATGGAGGCAGCTTTTATGGCAATTTAGTAAGTACAAGGTCTAATAAGATCCAACATCTCCTGGGGATCAGTAAATACCACTGAGCGCGCGCGGATTTAATACGAGCTGCAGCAAATTTATCGGCCTAAGCATGAGTTTTTTTTTTTTTTTTTTTTTTTTTTTTTAGTATGGCACAAAGGCGCCTCCTGTGTTTCCAACTTGCTATAGCGCCTTAACTGTCCTTTACGGACCCTATGGTCAGCGTGAGTTTGAGGTTACAAGCATAGAAATTCATTGGGCCACATTTTACCCATGCAAAAGCTCATGGGGGGGCGTTGGTGGAGGGGGGTTTTAAATTTTTGGGCCCCACGTTTGGAAAAAATCCCCCCCCCCGCTAAATAAATAATGACCACTCCCTTAGGTTTTTCTCCCTAAAGGGGGGGGGGGGACTTCAATGTTAAAATGGTAGGGATCACCGTTGGTGAGCGCATTAGGCAAAACAGGGTCAAGAATCTGATTGGCTCATAAGATTTGACTGACGGAACAGCAAAGGCAAAAACAAATCGATGTTTTGAAAACAGCTAATGAAACAAATTTAGCTGTAAAACTAGTAAAACTAGCAATAAAAACCGCAAAAGTGAAAACGTTTTTTTTTTAGATCGCCGATTTTAACCCCTAAAAAATATGTATGACGGTCATACCTACCATCCGAATATAGTCAACAGTCACATGAAATCCACTCTAAACACACAACCATTTATTATCTCATTGCAAGACTTTTTCAAAATCTTTATTGACAAATCAAATTTAATTCAGTTTAATCTTTCTTGGGTTTCAGACTTCTATGAAAAACACTTTTAGTAAGGACTGGAACCACAAAAACAACTATTACAACAACTATGACATTTTTTACAAAACCAGCAACATAAAATACTGCCAGGTTCCACTTTGGCAGCACAATATATTCTAGTAACTGCAAGAGTGATAGGGATAAAATTATATCTGCAAGATAATGAATCAATGTTCTCCCTTTGTGTATCTCATTTAAATCAGATTCTTGGTTGGATTCAGCCTCAGCTAAGACATGTGGGTCAAATATTATGCTCACTAAATTAGCAACACCAATTCCAAATATTAAACCAGTGTCGCGAACAAGAGCATAGAAAGGTGTGGTGTCTAGCCTTACATAGTCTGGACTAATGCACCATTGTTGAGCTTTTGAAAGTGACAGTGATGGATCAAATATAGCAAATGACAAGGAAAAGTAGAATGCTAGAGCAATGAAAGCAAGTAACAGAGAAATTGCAGCACACTCTACCAGCCCAGTGATTTTAGTCACTTGAAGGTCTTTCTTTGTCATGAAAGACAATGCAATCCCAACTATTGCACCGAGGACAACTTGATGAGGAAAGTGCGTAGCAATGAATACTCTTGAGACAGAAACCATGACAATAGCAACCAGGAATGACATCCAGCAGACCAGATGAACTATTACACCCATGAAAGACCTTGATGATGTTTTGAGTAGACAGCACAACTGTGTTGCTATGAATGGCGTCAATGTGCACAGAACTGAGGCAGTGACCATAACATGCCCTGATGGGGAACCTAAGAGTTAAAACACATAAAACGTAGATGGTTATGGTACTAGTGGGACAACCATTTGAACAGTGCACTTTGTTCTGGGAGCCAATCAATCGCTAGTTGGCGCAATAATCAATGAATGGATCCCTGTTAACAGCACTATAGGGAGGCATTACTGTATTACTACTTTTATAAAGCCCATGATTTGTTGTTGAAGTCTGATTCAACTAACACTCAGATGCTTAGGCTCCAATTATATGATAACTCAGCTAGGTGGGCTGAAGATTCACCCCTAACCCTTTCACAAATCTGTGCACAAATAATTTTCAGTTACATGAAGAAATTCAGCCTGGCCTCAAGGTTCCAGGCCAGTCTAGGCAATCCAGGGAAATGCAAAAATCCATGTCTCTAGACGTATGTTTTCATCCAAGCAGCAGAAAATAGATTGAAGGCATGTTGTGCTGTGAGTCAGCCCAGGTTCAGTAATATTTAATCATATTTCAGCCCTCTCCCCTGATGGGAATGACAGCCTGGACTGAGATTCACCATGGAATCAGGGCCTTAGCAATTTACTTTGGTTTTCATAATTCTGTCAGACCATGTTTTTGCAGCTTTCTTCGATTGCACAACTAACAAAATGACTGCTTGCTTAGATGTTTGATTTAGGGAACAATTTGAAAACAAATGAAAATAATGGAAAAATAATGGAAAAATAATGGGAAGATACATTTGTTTTTTAGTAATGCCACAACAGCATGAGCCAAATTACTGTGGTCATAATAGTAATTACAATGTCTAAACAATACATCGGATACTTAAAAACAACAACAGACACAAGCAGAAATTATAGACAAATTTACTTGAATGTAACAGTATCTTTCAGAATGAAATACTAGATATTTCCACATAGTTTTATAGCATGTTTCTTACCAGGTCCAGTTTCACAAGTTAATGGATACTGTGATAGCTTAACATCTCTCCAGTCATAGCTCTCATGTACCCACCAATAAGGCCTCTCTCCTCTAAGCACCCTGATTAGAGAAATTAACAGTGCTGATGACCACAGACTGAATTCTTATTCAGCACAGTTTAGATTGCCTGAAAGTCTTCAGAACACAATAAAACATCTTGCTTTCACTGTTAGGAGTTTTATAGTTAAAGTGCAACTCAAGGCAGAAACTTTCTTTATTTCATCAAAAAGTTTAATGATTAAAACTAACTTTTCCGAAAAAAAAAATCCTTTTTGCGCGCGCCCTGAATTTCTTATCGATTTTTAAATATATTTGTTTCGCGCTTTTTCTTGGTAATGATTCCGTATGCTAATTTTTATGCTAATTAACTAGACTCGCCTCTGACGTCACAACGGGAACGGGTCTAGCAAGAGAATGTTGTGATCGTGAGAGGAAGCTCCCATGTGCCCGTAGTTTTCGTTGATTTCTCCCGAAAATATGGTGCGGAGATGCGTGGCCATGGGATGCAGTAATGTGGCAGACTCCAGCAAAGGAATTAGTCTCCATCTTATCCCTTTTACGGCGACGATTGCCCGGAGGCCGCGAGAAGGAGAAAGGTTTGGGTCGACTGGATCCAGGAAAAACGAAAGAACTTCGTTGATTCGGAGGGCTCCCTTTTGTGCTCTGCACACTTCGACGACGATGCATTTTTGAGCAGATACGGGAAAAGAAATATATTGAAAACCGATGCGATCGGAGTATGTGTGTTCCCCACGAAACTTGCAGAGTCCTTGGAGAAAGAACCGCTACCAGAGCCAACAGGGACAAAGGCACGGCGCGAGAAGGCGACAAAGAAGCGCGTAAGTAAGATTACGATTTCTTTCTCCCGTTCGGGAATTGCTTTTCACTACGTTGACAATCGGATGCTTCCTTTAGGTACTTGAGTCAGCACTGGAAAGACTGAAACACCTCAGCCCGGCTAAGAAACAAAGAACAACTGAAAATGCTCCGGTGAGTTCTCTGTCTTAACCTCGATCGTGGTTTCAGCTTCATTCTCACGGCTTCCGGTTTGATCTGACCTTCGAGAATCCTGACCCAGACAGCATTTCCGTTGAGTATAAAAAATCATATAACGTTCAAGAATCAAACGATCGTCTTTACTAGGCAATTTGGGAATCGGCCTTACTGTTTTCTTGAACCGCCTTTATTTGTCATTTTATATTCATGTGTGAAGTATTTGGAAACCGGTTGTTTCGCCGACACACTCGTTCGCCGACACGCACAGGAGACGGTTCGCCGACACATGATCTCTACGTGATTAGCCTTGTTTGATATAAAATATAACTTATCATCAATACAGGTTGATATTTATACATCATTTTGATATTTATACATCATCCTTGTATTTAAAACTCGAATATCTGGCGCGATGTAAAGCTATTTGATAATCACAGCACGAGCGATGCGAAAGTTTTGTGAGTAGTTTTCCTCGTGAGTCAAAGACTCAAACTGAACAGAAATAATTATTCTCAAATCTTTGTTCCGAGAACCAGGCGCACAAATCTTATATAAAATGAAAGCTTATATTCCATAGATTCTGAAGAACTTTGTAGCGAAATATTAAGTTAATCACAGCGCGAGCGATGCGAAAGTTAATTTGTGAGTTTCACGTGAATATCGCTTAGAAACAAATGTAAATATCAATCAGTTTGAAAAAAAAGACAAGTAAAATAGATTAAGAATATAAATTTGTTGCTTGAAATTTGTTTCTTGTTTAGTTGTTTAGATTTTAAAGTATGCACTGGGCCATGTGTCGGCGAACCAACTCAACGCGCGTGTCGGCGAACCGGCCTGTCGGCGAAGTATTTTGGCAAACGTCGCCTGATGGTTCTCGAAATTTCTGTTTATTTTTAGTCGGTTAGGTTTCTGATTTGAGGCCATAAGTTATTGCTTTTTTCGAAATTTGCTCTTGCACAGCTTGCAGTACCTTTTGTTCTTGGGCCCTCGAATGCACGAACGTTTCCCCAAGCCCGATTTACCCTCAGCTGTTTAAAATATACCCTTTCCGGGATACGTTGTCACCCCGGGGGGGGGGGGGGGGGGGGGGGGGGGGGGGGGACTCCCTATATTCGAATGCTAGGGGTGACCGTCGTATTTTTTAGGGGTTGAAATCGGCGATCTGGTATTTTTTAGGGGTTCGAAAATAAAAAACGGTATAGTAAGAAAAATAGGTATTTTTTAGGGGGTTCTCACGCAAATAAGGTAGTGTTTTTGAAAGTCGAGAGGATACATTTGATGTATATTAAATAAACGGCCAGAATAAAATTTAATCTGTCAAAATTGTTGGTATTTTTTAGGGTATTTTCAGACTGAGGGGCATTTTTTAGGGTGGAAATTTTTTCCGACCAGGTATTTTTTAGGGTCAAAATTCGAGTTTCCCGACGGTCACCCCTAGCATTTTAACCTTAGAGTCCCCCCCCCCCGGGGTTGTCACCCGAAAAGCCTATAAGCATGGTGCGCTATGGAGTATGGGTAAAGATTTATTTAAATTTCTGTAAAATATTAGAAACAAACATGCTTGGAAATGTACTGAAATTTAATCATTTCACCTGTGGTTGCGATAACTGTCTGAATTCAGATCAAACAGTAGCAGTTTAAATGCCCCCATCATCCTTTGCGCTTCAAGCTTATAGGCTTTTTGGGTGACAACGTTTCCCGGAAACGGTATATACAAAGATAGATATAATAATTCATTGTTTACTGAAGGGTGATGACCAAGCCGCAAGCATATCAGCAGAACCCCATCCTAAAACACAAGATCCCTACATGGTAAATTATTTTCTACTCATGTTTCAAGAGATCATAGTTATCATGATGGTGTATATGAAATACATTAAAAAATGCTTTGTTTACTGTAAGGCTGATGACCAAGCCACAAGCACGTCAAAACCACATCCTGAGACACAAGCTGCCTACATGGTAAATTATTTTCTGCTATTTCAGGAGATCATAGTTATCATGGTGTATATGAAATACATTAAAAAATGCTTTGTTTACTGTAAGGCTGATGACCAAGCCACAAGCACGTCAAAACCACATCCTGAGACACAAGCTGCCTACATGGTAAATTATTTTCTGCTATTTCAAGAGATCATAGTAATCATGGTGTATATGAAATAAATTTAAATAAATCCTGATATATTTTGTGTTTACAGGGTGATGATCAAGCCGTGAGCATGCCAGAACCCCATCCTGAGACACAAGCCCCATACATGGTAAAATATTTTCTACTATTTCAAGAGCTGATCATACAGTAGTTATCATGGTGTATATGAAATATATTCAAATAGATCCTAATAAGGTAATTAATTGTTTACTGTAAGGGTGATGACCAAGCCACAACCACATCAGCAGAACTCCATCCTGAAACACAAGATCCCTGCATGGTAAATTATTTTTTACTCATGTTTCAAGAGATCATAGTTATCATGTGTATGAATTATATTCAAATAAATCCTAATAATAATTTATTTGTTTACTATAAGGGTGACAACCAAGCTGCAAGCGCATCTGAACCCCAACCTGAGACACAAGCCCCTTACATGGTAAAATTATTTTCTACTATTTCAAGAGATGGTGATGTATATGAAACATATTCAAATAAATCCTAAAAATAATTGTTTGTTTACTGTAAGGGTGATGATGAAGCTGCAAGCACATCAGAACCCCATCCTGAGACACAAATAATGACACTATCAGTATTTTTTCTAGACCAGCCCTTGTGACAGTTGTAAACATGTGCTTAGAAGGAATACAGAGCTGCAAGCTAAAAACTTAAAATTGACCAGAAGGTTATCAAAAATGAAGAAGCGAATCCAAGAGAAGAGTAACAAACTCAGAAGAACTGACTATAAAGGTAACTGATATTTTATTTCTTTGAAACTCTATGAAACTCTTTTTGCTCATTGCATAGATAAATTAAAATTGATTTGTATATTTGAACGAAAGCAAACATACTTTTTCTATTTTATCTGTGTTATTATGGTGCAACTAATAGCAGCCAGCATTGCTTCAAACTTCCAAGTCAATTTCACATTCTGGTTTCTTACTGCTGTCTCTTTTGTAGTCAAGAAGCTCCTCAGGATGCAGAAGGAGTTGCAGAATGTGACAGTTGATGATAAGGAGAAGGATAAAGAGAGCAAAGAGGATGGTGATGACAATGATGAGGATGATAGTAGCAGGGAGGGCTCAGATGAGGAGTCTGATGACCACACTACAGAGGAGGAGCCTCCATTTTCGAGTGAGCCCAGCGGGGAACCGACTGATGAAAGCTCTGTCAGTGACTCTGATTTACCAAGGTATCAACATACTATCCTACTTTTTACACGAAAGAAATGTTTTGATCCATTTGGTAAAATTCATCCATAATGAAATTGGGAATACCTGCCTAATCTTGTGTTACCTATGTTTAAGAGCCTGTGTCAGACACTCCTTGGTATTGTTTTCATTTGCATTATAAGAGAGATTATGTGTAGAAATCTCTAAATGAACATCTAAAAAACTTTCCAGCTTTGATTTACCAAATTCAATTGAGAAAATTGCTATATATACTCTTAATCAGCTGATGGAAATTATTATATTATGTCACGATGCTGTCAAAATGATGGCTGACACAGGCTCGTTAAAAGCTACCTTGAGAGTAATTAATTTACTCTGTATGTTTTGTTCAGAATTGGTGTGATTACTACTGTGCGATTAGTTTCACGACAGTCATATGAAAACGGCTCTATAATATGTTCTGTCTTTTCCACAGTAATACATTACCGCTGCCCCCATACACCAGTCTGAGAAGTGAACCAAAACATATTGTGTTCCTCACACAACTTCTCCTTCTGTTCAACTTCTGTCATGCCTGCAAGGAGGACAACCCTACCATTGAAGTAAAGGAAGTGGGGACTGAGGTTGTTGTGAAGTCCACTTGCATCAATCAAAAGTGCCCTAAACCTGAGTATGTGTGGTACAGCCAGCCAACCATGCCAGGGACCAAGATGGCTGCTGGAAACTTCCTCCTTTGTATGGCCCTGTTGTTCAGTGGAGGGTCACCAACAAAAGTCTTCCAAATGTTCAAGGTTATGGGTGTTGGATGTATATCTCTTGCATCTTACTTCAAGTGCCAAAGTGTAAGTAAACTGGATGTGTCTGTTGACATCACACAATTTTCTCTGCGCAAAGTTCCTGGACATGGCAATTTGCATGTGTTTGGTCGGAAAGGAATGTCGTTCAACAGTGAGCAGCCTGTTGAGTGGAGGGACCTTGGTGGCAGAATAGAATAAAATATTCTTAATTTAGAGGGGATGGCAGATGTTACAGATGCGTGACATAGCCCCTTTAATATTGTTGGTAAAATCAGCACACTTTTTTCTAATTAGCACATGCTACTAAAGCAATATATGCTATGGATCAACACGCACCCCAGGAGATCTTGGTAAGATGTTCAACCTGGGTAAAGCCTGCTGTGAATGTTTATAAAATAATAATGGGACCATGGGGCCCTGCAATTTGAATCCTGTACTCAATATTTGCAATCTAAAAATTCTAGGTGGCTTCACAACTGTAATAAGTGTTAATTTCAAGCCCTGCTGCCCATTGATATTTACTCTTACCTTTCTTTTTTTTCTTTTTTTTTCTAAAAGCAAATTATTGTTATTTATAGACAAAGCTGTTCCCCACAATCCATATGCACTGGAAAAACTACCAAAAGCAGGTTCTTGACAAAGTAAAGTCTCTTCAAGGAGGTGTTGTGTTGGCTGGTGATGGTCGCCATGACAGCATGGGGCACAGTGCCAAATATGGTGCATACACCATTTTCTGTTGTACTCTGCCCCTCATCATTCACTTTTCCTTGGTACAGGTACATTTCAACATATCATGTTTCTTTTTAGTTGTCAAGCAATGAGAAGGCAATGCATTCAGGCCCATAAAGAGGGGGGAATAGAGGGGGGTGTACAGTAAGGGAAGAAAGATTATTATTAAGCCAAGAAAGATTATTCAAATGAATGTCATGTGATTTGAAATGGGCACAACATTACCTTCAAGGTATATTCTTGGCCTGTAAAGCCGGCTCTGTGTTTGTTTTTTAAGACTGCTGGCAAGGCATTCTGGAAATTTATTCTGATTCCAAGCAAGGGAAGTCTGTAATTTTGGTATTAAACATGAATAATTTTACTATTTTAGAGAAACCAAGCTGGTAGCAGCACAGGCATGGAGTTCATGGGGTTCAAGCAGTGCATGGAGTACTTGCTGGGATATGGCCTCCTCATCACTGCCTTTGTTTCTGACAGACACACACAGATTGCATGCCATATGAAAAATGTACTAAGTGATATAGTGCATTATTTTGACTTGTGGCATCTCAAGAAAAGTAAGAATGATCAGTTCTGTATAACAGAATAGAAACATTATCCAGCAGTGCTTAGTTCTACGGTGTGATAAAATGATGCCTTGTGAATTGGCATATTTTCTCATGCGAAAAATAAGTCCACTCACATCACAGCAGTGTTTGCCAGTGAATTTTCAATAGAAACTATTTTATTAATTGGTATTTTTGCATTTTGACAGAACTTGGGAAAATGCTCTCCAAGTTGGCCAAGCAGACTGGACTGGAAAAGATTAAACCGTGGATCAAGCCCTGCCAGAATCATCTATATTGGAGTGCAATGTCCACTCACAGTGGCACAGGAAGAGTGATGTGGGCTAAGTTTAAGTCCTTTCTAGGCCACGTCACAGACAGACACTCTGGATTTGAGGATCCCCTCTTTGACAAATGTGCACATGGTGATGAGATTGAAGAGAGGACATGGCTCGAGCCTGGTAGGTTAAAGTTGACTTGCCATGCATATTCACCCCAAGGCCATAACTCCTTGCCAGTATAAATTGTTGAACATGGAGAATGCATTGTTTCACAGTAAACAAAAAATTGTAAAAAGTGTATGTCGCCACCTTTTGAGGGTCTGGTACGTAGTTGCTTAAAGCTCCTCTCTGGTTGGATAATACAGCAATGCCCTACACCTCAACACAAAGAACGAAGATAATATAGACAAAATAATTCATTTGTATAACTAAGATAATAGAGACAAAACCAACTACCCCCTTACCCCATTTTGAAAGGGAGCTCAAAATGGTGATTGTTTTAATGGACTAAACTTTGTTTTGCTTTATTAAGGTTCTGTAGAACATGACCGCCTAAAGAAAGTTATAACAAATGACAGCCTTCGAAAAGGAGTCTTGCAAGCATCGCCATTGGAGCAAACAAGCTGCCTGGAGGGATTCCATTCAGCCCTCAATCACTTCGCCCCAAAAATGATTGCCTACAGTTATCCTGGGATGTACTGCAGGTAGGCTGTACTTACAAAATGCACAGCCATACAATCCATTCTTCATCAGAAAGGAATCAAGTGGACAGATATGTCACACAGGCAATTTTTTGTTGAGTCTTACTGGAACTCGGAATTCCAGGATAAAATGGAGCTTGAAATCCAGTGTTGGTACCCTAAATATAAATTTTTTAAGGGTGGGCTAGCATGAATTCTAGAGTGGTCAGAAAGAATTGACTAACTGGGGTCCTAAACAGGGAGATGTGTATTCTTTTTTCAAGACTGCTTATTTGCATTGTATTAATGGTGTCTCGTTTTCAGGCAAAACATCTATTAGATGTGATAACTATTTTTTTTATATCCAGGCATATACTTGCTTCATTGCATTTTAATTATAATCTACACCGGAAAGATAAAGTTGGCCCTGATGGAGATGTTAAGTCAAGAGTAAGCTATCCAAAATTCAAGAACGGAGAAGCTACAATCAGAAACCAGAAGGTGGCGCAGAACTTTGGTAAGTTCTTTCCAAAAATTCAGAAAACTAGTTGAAATGAAAATGCGGAAAAGGAACTTGCAACAATGTTTCCATTTCCCATTATTCCGTGTCTATCCTGAAAAAGAGAAAGGACTTTTTACTTCAAGAACCCTGATATTATCTTGGTCCTGACTTTACATTGACTCAGGAGAGTATTAGACTAGACACAACAGAAAATAAAACTCTCGCAGTTGTAATAGCTGAAGTTGTTTTTATGCAGAATATGTGGAAGAACTCTACCAGACGTTTTTGAAGTCCAGCGTAGATAAGCTTCAGAATGCAATGAAAGAGCTTGATGAAATGACCCCATTGCCCATGAACTCAATGTTGGACAAACAAGACAGAGATGAGGCAATCAAGAAGAAGAGGGCTCGAGATCAGATGTCAGTGAAAGATGTGCCACCAACTGCTCCAAGTACATAGATCAGACTTTTTCCAGATTTTCCTGTGCGGATTAATTGTAACAAATGCATGTCTTGACGCTAAAGTCTTGCTCGCTCTGTTGTTTGACCCGATATTCACCACCTCAAAGGATGGGTCCATAAACAGAAAAGTCACCATGACCTTAAATATGTCAAATATATATAGTGACATATATATTGTATTTCTTTTTAGTAAGCACAGTGTCACTAGAAGCAGGGAGACGAACCCGTGGAGCACGAGGAGGAGCACGGAGAGCAAGGGGAGGAACCCAAAGGGTTCGAGGTGCACGTTCAGGAACCCAGAGAGCACGATCAGGAGCCCTGGTAGCACGAGGAGCCAGGGGAGCACAGAGAGGAGCCCAGGGAGCACAGAGAGGAGCCCAGGGAGCACAGAGAGGAGCCCAGGGAGCACAGAGAGGAGCCCAGGGAGCACAGAGAGGAGCCCAGGGAGCACAGAGAGGAGCCCAGGGAGCACAGAGAGGAGCCCAGGGAGCACAGAGAGGAGCCCAGGGAGCACGAGGAGGAGCCCAGGGAGCACAGAGAGGAGCCCAGGGAACACAGAGAGGAGCCCAGGGAGCACAGAGAGGAGCCCTGGTAGCACGAGGAGCCAGGGGAGCACAGAGAGGAGCCCAGGGAGCACAGAGAGGAGCCCAGGGAGCACAGAGAGGAGCCCAGGGAGCACAGAGAGGAGCCAGGGAGCACAGAGAGGAGCCCAGGGAGCACAGAGAGGAGCCCAGGGAGCACAGAGAGGAGCCCAGGGAGCACAGAGAGGAGCCCAGGGAGCACGAGGAGGAGCACGGGGGGGAGCCCAGACAGCACGGGAAGGAGCCCAGAGAGGATCCAGGGGGGCTCAGGCAGGCGACCGGAGAGCACGAGGAGGAGCCCAGAGAGCACGGGGAGGAGCCCAAACATCCAGGGCGGCCCAGGGAGGTTCACAGGGAGCAACCCGTAGAGTTGAACGAGGAGCCCAGAGAGGATCCAGGGGGTTACTGAGAGGAGCCCAGGGACCAACCCGTGGAGCAGAGCGAGGGGCACGACGAGTTCAGGGAGGAGCCCAAAGAGGAACTCGAGGAGCCCAGGGACCACAAAGAGGAGAGTGAGGTGCGTGCGAGAGTATGGAGCGTTAGCGAATTGCCCGGCAGAGGAAATAAGAAACCATAGGAGGACACATCCCATAAACATGGCGTCACAAGATCTGCTGTGTCCAGACAAATCGGTCATGGCTAAAAGGGATGAGTCAGAAGGACCTGATTAATAATTCATAGGCTTCACGGTAGAACGAAGCTACATATGCCATGTTATGTCATGTAGTTTCGTTCTATTGTTTATCCTATGAATGATTAATCAGGTCCTTCTGAGTTATCCCTTTTAGCCATGACCAGACAAATCATGAGTCCCAGAGTCTCACAGATGGACGAGAAAGACCAATTAATAACTACGCCGAATGCAACAAATTACATCAACAACAAATAACATTATTATTGTTATTATTAACAGCACCAGACTTCCCAACTCGTCGGAGATTAGGCGGTGGCAACTGTCTGTCTGTTCTGTTTGTTAATTCACCCCTGTCTACAGTCGTCGAATGAATGTTTTTAAAATAAGCTGAAAACTGTCAATAAACGGCTATTATCGTGTTATAAAACATAATTGAAAATGTATAAACTTCGCGGGATACCTGTGTACTAACTCTTCCCGGTAGACCGCTACACCTCTCGATTGTTCAATCCGCCGACGGCTGTCTTTAATTAATCGCGTGATCACCTTTGATGTACCACGTGATGCGTTTTTTTATGTACCACGTGATCAGTATTTGTGGGCGTAAACTTTGGGAGTTTGGCGTGTCAGATTCTTTTGCTGCTTTCCAAAGAAGTCTTCGCCCAGAAACGTTAATCACGTGGTGCACAAACAACTCATCACGTGGTACATGAAAAGGCGATCATGGCCTTTTGTAACAGAGTCACTTTTAAAATGATGTTCAGAAATGAAAAGAGCATATTGATTTTAGTTAAAGTCAGAGTTTCAGCTCTACGATGTATACGTGAAGAGGGAGAGCAAAAAGAAAACTGCTTATTTTACAAGGATTTGTATGAACCCTATTAAAAAAGCAAGTTTTATTTTTGCTCCCATTCTTTGAGTTTGCATTGTAGCGGGCTCAAATTTGGGCTTCTAACTAAAATCAGTTTGCTCTTTTCATTTCTGAGCATCATTTGGGTGAATCTGCTCATTTTAAGGGTGACCGGGTCACGTAACCTCTGTTGCAAAAGGCCTATTTGAGACAGCCGCCGGCTTCCCTATTCCCTGCTTCTACACCAGGCCGTCCTAGCTCAAGTTTTTGAGCTATCGTCGCAAAAAGGCCCAAAATGAGGTACCAAAGAGACACAAATTATCACGAGCGTTGCGCACATTTTCAAGAGTAGTGTCGACATACATAGAAAATAAAAGATTCCAATGTTCGTCCTAGGTAATGAAGCATCTAAGGCCTAGTACATACGCCGCTCTTATCATGAGCCGATCCTAATGCAAAATCTCAGTAAAACAATATTTTTTGTCCATCTCTCGTCTGCTTGTAGCCTAAACTATTCTAAATCAAACCGGGAATGTAGAATCGGTTTTAACGCCGCGAGTTTCGAGTATTTCATGGTAACAGTTTGGTACGGCTCATGATAAGAGCGGCGTATGTACTAGGCCTAACACAGTTATGTTCAAACTTGCAAGCAAACTGGATTGCTTCATAAGTGAGCGTATGTTTGCGCCATCACAGTTTCTAAACGAGCATGGGCGTCCCCTCTTTCTATTTTCATTTATTATATAAACACCAATGAAATACCGGGTGCTCCCGCGCGAAAACTTGATATCATCACACGTGAAAATAACATGTTATTTTCACATATTTAAATATCACACTTGCCTATGCTCAATTCTCGATTTCTAAGCTTAACTCAAACAAAATTTTAATTTGGTATTTCAATGATGTTTTTATAATAAACTGAACATTTCACATGACCGCTTGGAGATACGAATTTTATCTTCTCGTGTTAAAAATTTATCTCACTCGTTCGCTACGCTCGCTCTTGAGATACATTTTCAATGGTTCTCGAAAATCAATTAATTCGCATCTCCGCGCGGCAATGTAATATCCTCTATTTCTTATATACTAAATAGTAAATAGACAAACCAAGAGCTTAATTTAGTCGTGCCGAATTTATTTGATTCAGACATCGGATACAAACTAAGATTTCGACACGGAAAAGCGCGACATATGAACTGGGCCTTACTTACTTTTCGCCACTAGGCCTCTATCTAGGGCAAGAGCTGTCGGCGGGAACGAATCAGATTGCAAGATTCTTACTAAAATGCGGCTTATACTAATCGCACAACTAAAAACGGGACCGTATTTTGCCTGCATAGTGAACGGAACCAGATTTACAACTCACTGTGCCTGGTTCACAATAGCGACATACACGATAAGCAGAACGCCTCTTATGTTCATTGAAGAAGAGTGGTCCAAATCAGAAAGAGTGGTCCAAATCAGAAATTCCAAATAATGATCATCGCGGCATAACAAAAACTGGCATATAACAAATGTTTCATATGTTTTGTTGTTAGTTCCCGGCCCTATGTTTTACACTTGAAAATAATTTCTTATGCTTGCGTGCGCCACGAGGATTTCTGGGTATTTTTCCCGCGCTTTTCATTTCTTCGCACTGTAGCTGCTGACCAACTTGTCAGGAATCTTGTTCCTTACGCAGTGGTTCTCAGCTGTTCAACACGCGGAGTTTCGCACATTTCAGTCGACGAAAATAATAGACCTAACAAAATGAGTTCCCCGGCTTCCAAAAGCGAAGAAGTATCTTCAAGAGCATCACACGAGAGTGAAAACGATAGTTTATCCGAGTTTGAAGACGATAACTGCTCGAGATCTGACATTGAAGATGATGACGAATGGACTTCATGCAGCTACTCCGAAGGAGAAGACGAACGCGAAGTGGCTGACGACAACAGCGACACAGATAGCGAAAGCGGTCTTCAGCCTTACTCGGACGAGCCGATAGCTGATGCTGAATGGATACAAGCGTACCGGCAAAGGCAGCAAGAAAGGAGAGATCTTGAACAAAGCATGCAAAGAAGACTGAACGGCGATATTCAAGTTGACGAATGGTAAAGTTTTTTAAACCTTAAAAGACCAACGGCCTGTCCGGCCTGTAAAAGCACTGTTTTCGGCCACAGGCTATTCTTAGTTTTCTCATTCAATCTCTTTGGTGTCGATCTACTAGCTTTACAGGGAAAACGTTGAGAAGCATAATACCTCAAATCTTTTATGAAGAATCACAAATATCGCACTTTCTTTTGTGTTCAGGCACACGAAAAATGTGGTGGCTCACTACAGGGAAGACAGATTCGTACCTACCACTTGCTGTCTGTATAGTAGGGGCGTTTCATTGCGTTATCCATTGGCTAGCAGGGTAGTGGAGGCGGATGTGGTTTTGTGCATGTAATGATGCTTGCTATTTTTTTTAGGTGCAAGTGTGGTAACTGTGATGTGACAGTGCTTCAAAATATAAATGAGTGCTATTGTTGTACGGAGCTGGAAGGATGTACGGAGAGTCTGAAAAGTGATCTTGTTTTACAAGAATTAGCTCCAGACCAAGTTATTTCTTGTATAACAGAACACCCAGGCTTCACAACAGCCTGCCTAAACAGGTGGCATTTGCGGCTGACGCCCAGTAAATACAGAACAAAACTGAAGGAGAGGTACCAGCAAACGACTACAGAGGATAGGTAACTACTAGTAAGAAAATCAGGAGTAACATTGGAAAACTTTTCATCTGGCTGCACCCGACCCTGTCATGCTATATTAGAGAAACATGAATATTTTAGTGAAAATATTTCTAGTGAAAATATGCAAAGCATCCTGTCTCAGCCAGATGCTATGTGAGGTACTGTGTCAAATATCAGGATGTCTAAGACCTGCCTATCTCCCCCTCCCACAACAATTGTAGCTATGATTCCATGAGTGATGCAATTCTAGTAAACATACAGTATTTTGATTTTGTTTTCAGCCACATTACAATATGGGTATTAGAATGGCTAATTAGTTAGAACAGGATGTTATGAATTTTCAAAAAAAAATCAGACATGTTTTATGAAACTATGTAATTTACCATGTTAGGCCACAGGCGATCCAAGCTCTAGTCAAGTGCACTGTGTAAGAAACATGCAACGTTGTTGTCGCTGTAAAAATTATACATAAATGTAAATAAAATCATGTGTCATCTCCTCGAATGTTGTTGTTGTTTAATAAAGTGCTCCTGGAGAGATTTTATTGCATTTTGGATGTTTTTTGTGCCTTTTTCTTAATACCCCTACCATATGTTACAATAGATTGAAATACCCCTACCGTATGTTATAATAGATTGATTATCAATCTATTACAACATACGGTAGGGGTATTAAGAAAAAGGCACAAGAAACACCCAAAATGCAATAAAATCGCTCCAGGGGCACTTTATTTGACAACTACAACATTGGAGGAGATGTCACATGATTTTATTTCAATATTTACATTTATGTATAATTTTTACAGCGACAACGTTGCATGTTTCTTTCACAGAACACATGACTAGAGCTTTGGATCGCCTGTGGTTAGGCTTTGTAAATCATGGTTGAATTGCAAGACTAATAAGGGCATACACAAATCACAAAAATAACCCTTACCACTTTTGTTAGACAAAAAATTCACATGGAGTATAAGGCTAGAACTGGAAGTGTCAAACCAAGAAAAGCTATCTATACAAATGCTGCCAAAAGTCCTTGTTTTGATTATGAAAACAAGTTAGTCTCAGATTCCTAAAGCCTCCCAGTTATGAGTTCTTATAGCATTTTGGTCTGCTTTTCTAAAGGGGTCGAATTGTGACTTTTTTTTTCTAGGTTCTTTCGTTCGTTGTCATATCGGGAATTCACAAGGTTGGTCTATGGGTACTTGGGTAACAAGAGGATTCCCCTCCCAGCATGTGCCTATGCAAAGATACGGAAGGAGTTTCCAAAAGCCATGGAGGAGGATGCCTATACAGGGTTTGAAATGGAGGATGACTGAGCATGGGTATAAAACTTGTGCCTATATTTTCCAGTAAAACATCACAGTTTACTGGGTTTTCTACTTTCTACAATGCTTTTTTCTGAGCATGTATCTTATTTCAGAGGGACAAGAAACTTGTCTCCCCTTTTCTGTAATGTATGTTATATTATAACAATATAGTTGATGTTCAAGGGTGTAATAAGGTTTTGGGCCCGTCTCAGGCTCATTTTAGCCCGCCCTTAAAATGAGCACTGAGAAGGGCCCATAACTTTGAAGAGCATTGAGTACAAAAATGAGAATTTATGGTGACCATCAAAATGCTGATTGACTCATGTGGGCTCTAATATTAGAGCCCGCCAAAATGTTCATTAGAGCCCAGATAATATGCCACAATACTCGCCAAAGTTATTATAATTCAGGGTAGATTTAGTGGAGGAAGTCAAAGCAAGATAAAACTGCATTTTTCCCAGTTTACCAAGGCTGTAGCTTGAAAGCAGTTCTTCCCCACATGTTGACACTAGAAATTTTACTCTGCTTGGGGCACGTGCTCCCGCTAGGCGCTAGCTGTGATATGTTTACACTCATTCCCCCCTCCCTTTCTCGTAAGAGCCACTATGCAGACCACAGGCCAGGTATAAGCCAGTACATGTACAGTACCTTCACATTTATTATACAATTACACGAGGTACACAGTATTTTTCAAAGTATTGTCATTATATTTCTAAATAGGAAAAAGGCTATAGGGGATAAAATATAATAATCACTGTATAATTGCAGCAGCAATATTTATAGCATATCAGTTGAAGTGGTTGTGTGTGTACGAATTCCACAAAAACTGCAAAACAGATCACAAAATAAAAAAAAAATTAATTAAATACCTTGTACAAATCCAGTGGTGTCCTCTACTCGCTGTCAGTAGGTCCAAGTAATTATTTGGACCTTTTCCCGTACAAACATAAAGAAGCACCAAGACATAAAACTAACAAACTTGCCGCCATGGAAAAGTCAAACCTCCTAAAATGGTGTGTCCAAGTTTCTGCCGTTATTAGTTGGTTCTGTACAAAGTTCGAAGTAGTGGAATAATAAAGAAAGCTTCTCAGGTGTTCGGTGGTCCAATGCAATGGTCGAGACTTGCATAAAACAAAATCGAACCAAGTCACAAAACCCGCAAAATTGCCTCCGTTGAATAGTCGCAAAACCAGTAATGAGTAGGTCAAATAACACAAAATAGCTTGCTCGCCTTTATTGTTATTTGGAGTAGTGTGATAATGCCTATGTAAGTCGACGAATCGCTCGATGCGTTACGCTCCCATCCGATCAGTACAGGAAATCAACCACAGTACAGTTCGAAGGCAAAATCTATTTGGTTCTCTGGGACAAGAGGCTTCACAATCGACTTGTCTTCCTCATAATATATACTGATGAAGAATCCATGGAATAAGAATTAAAACCAGTAAAAGTAGATGGTCCAATGCGCTTGCAGTGTCCTTTGCGTTGTTTTGGTTGCAGGAGATAGTTCAGGCCTCGAACAGGCGGCCATCATAGCGTCCAACTCGAGGTCCAAATGGAGATAACTCCTTGCCTAAAGAACATTTATAGCAATGTTTCCACACCTTGTCGATTTCTTTCGACTAAATAGTTATATGGGATAGACCACTGGCGATCCCAGAGCGATGGGATGCAAATTCGTTGATTTACAGGGATTTTTTCGACGACCATCGCAAAAATCCTCTCATGTTTACTCTATATGAAAGCGATACCTCAGTACGTTGTGACGTCATATGCGTCACATGCGTCATATGGGAAATATTTCCCACAATGCAACGCGCAAGGTTTGCTTACGAAAGAAAATTAATCTTTAAAAATCGGTAAGAAATTCAGGTCACACGCAAAAAGGATTTTTTTTCCGGAAAAGTTAGTTTTAATCATTAAACTTTTTGATGAAATAAAGAAAGTTTCTGCCTTGAGTAGCACTTTAAAAGTAAATATCTACTATAGGCATAGACCTACAAGTATAATGTATTATTTAAAAATAATATTTTTATAATTCTCAATAGTATCTTGGACTAATTCTAATCAGGTGGACTTTACATTTATTTAAATTGGGCTTTCGTGGCATTTTTCAAAACATTATCATTCGAAAAACAGAGAGGAACAAGCAATCCCTTCTTTATACAGGATTGAATTATCTTGTGACTTAACAGTGTAATAATTTACAACAAGTAAAATTAACATTCTAACGTCGTTCTCGAGTAAAACGACAACAAATCTAAATTCTGATTAATGCTGGAAACGTGGCAATTTACGCGAAACATAATTCTAAGTTCTCCTCTCGAAAACAATCCACACTAAAAAAAAAACTCTTGGTACCTAAATTGAAAAGAAAAAAGAAGAAGACAAAAACATGAGTGAAAACAAACCTCACCATTTGAGCACAAGATTCAACCACTCGGACAAAACGGCGACCCATAAAACCGCAAAGCCTAGACCGACATTCATGTAGTAGGCTAGAGGAAAATAGACAAGGAAGGAATTCCTTGGATCTCCAATGTGACTCAAGACAAGCATTTCCTTAGTCCAGCCATGCAAAGAATGCTGCAGATGTAGAATTAGTTTGACGCCTTCGCTGTGTAAAGTCTCCATTTTGGCTTTGTTGTTTTTTAGTCGAGTTGGCCTCCTTGAGCCTGCAGAGGATCAGTGGATTTAATTATCGTTTCCACAGGTAAACCGCGCATGAAGAGGGCACGGTTGTAAAACAGACAAAAAGCTTTTCGTTGCAGAAGTTCGGACACTTTTTAACTTATTCACTGATGTAGCAACCTATGAATGCATTTTCATTCTAACATGATAAACAGTTACATAAAAAATGCCATTTTTTTTTCTAAATATATTTGCGGTATACCTGTGTAAAACGAGCCGTAGGTTTCAAACAGGGGTGTCCAGCGGTGTTACCCATTGATATCAAACATGGCGGACGAAAACTACTATGACATTCTTGGTGTCCACAAAGACAGCACAGAAAAAGAGGTAGGTACACGTCGATCTGGATAAATTGTCTATTGCACGATTTTATTGATATTGATGTTTTGTCTCGCAGATTACTAAGGCGTATCGTAAGAAGGCATTGAAATGCCATCCTGATAAAAACCCCGACGACCCAAAAGCCGGTAAGCTTGACGTTTTTGGGACGTAGATAAAATATATAAAATTTGGAATATAAAGCGCTAAAATATGTAGCAGACGTTTCATGGCTCCTGCCACTTCATCAGTGTAGGACGTAAACAACAATCGGCTTTAAGGCCGGCACAAGACTTGGGGGCAAGTCCCAGGGACTAGTTGTCAGAAGGGGTCAATCCCCTAGTGTGTGAACGTGTACGGGACAAATCCCTGGGGGCCGAGCGGTAACTCATCAAATCCGCTGACTCCACGACGAATTTACTACTGAAATCACTAAACTGCCGGCACACTCGAAAATTTGATCTATCGTTTGTCAGTTTCGGTTCATTCGTCTGGTTGTTTTGATCGATCGAAATGGTCACGTGATATTTAAATTTTGTACCAAACAATGGAAGAACATGCTTTTTCCATTGTTTGATGCAAAATTTAAATGTCACATGACCATTTGGAGTGATCAAAACAGCCAGACGAGCGAACTGAAACTGACAAACGATCGATCGAATTTTCGAGGGTGCCAACAGTTTAGTGATTTCAGTAGTATACCTCCTTCTTCTTCACCACCCTCAAGAGTGACGTTTTGAGCGTCTGCTATCTTGAATGAGATCGTGATTGGCGTGTTTTCATTGGCTAGAATTATCTTGGGAGGCGGGAACAAGTCCCGCGAAACATACACACTGGAAAAAAATGCACAATTTTTTCCAGTGTGCACAATCAAACCAGTTTGACTCGTGAGACTTGTCCCTGTGACAAATATTTACAAAATCTAAATGCAAAAACTTGAGTACACACTAGTATAGGGGACTTGTCCCCAAAGCAGGTTCGAGGTTCCTAGTCTGTGCCGGCCTTTAAGTCATCAGTGAGAGATCTTACTTGTGTATGTATATAAATTTTATAGACAGAGGTCCAAGTCACTACTTGAATGTGTGTATTTCATCATTCACCCCTAGTCTAAGAATGGTAAGCCATATGAGGCTGAAAGTGACCCAACTTTTATTCCCGTTTTATACTTCCTATCCTAACCCAGCTTGAAATAAACTCTTTGTATGCAGCTACTTCAAGAAATTTTTTCTGTGCCCTTTAAGCATTAACTTGTTACTGTGCGAATGCCTCATTGGGATATACATGATGGCACAGGGCAGTCAGGGCGGCTGAAATGAAGTAATTTACATAATGATCAGTAACAAGTTTTTTTGGTTTATTATTCTAGCTGAAGTATTCCACAGATTATCAAAAGCTCTTGAAGTTCTCTCTGATCCCAAAGCCAAGGCGGCCTTTGATAATGTCCTGAAGGCAAAGGAGAGAGTGAGATTACGCAACCAAGCTCTTGATGCAAAGAGAAAGAAATTCAAACAAGGTACCATATGCTGAATCGGTGGTTGTCATAGTAGAGCCTGTCTTTCACCTGTTTTCAGATCCGTACAGATCTCTATATCCACAGAGTGGATTATTCAGTTAGACTTGCATTGTATAGATGTTCCTATTGGTTGAGGTCTTGTATCATTGTTCAGTCAGCCAATGAAAATGTCAACAATGACCAAATACAACACAGCGACTTTTTTTTTTTCCTTGGTGTAACTTTGTTCTCTGATTGGTTAGAATTGAACATGAAATCATGGACAACAGATTTGGTCAAAATAATATTGAATACTGCTTTCCCTACAGCAGTTGATGTTGGCAGACCAACAATGCCAGCTATATTATTATTGTAATAACTTTAAAGGCATTCAGTTACTAAATCAAAGACACCTTGAGCAATATTCACAGCACTAGGCTGAAGCATATAATTTTAATCTGCCAAATCTCAATTTTAGCCTGCAAAATACACAGCAACATTAATTTCTGACAAAGTTATTATTAATTACATAATTACCTTGAATATTTACATATATGAGTTATAATTACATATGAATGTTGGCCATGTTCAAGGCAGCAAAGCTGGTAAGACATTTCGCCGTGTTTGTTTGTTTTTGTTGTGTTAGATCTTGAAGAAAGGGAAAATTCCGCAAAGGAAGAAAGGGAAAGTGAAGTGGTTATAGCAAGAAGACTTCAAGCTGAGGTACAGTTTTATATTACATGTGTTTGCTACAGTACTTATGGGAAGATAGTACCTACCAGTAGAATATGCCATTTGCATGCATTATTAATTCTAGGGTTCGTACAATGTATGTGTCCTGGAAATCCTGGATTTTCAAGTCCTTGAAAGTCCTGGAATTTTAAGGAAAATCCTGGAAAACTCCTGGAAAAATGGTTCAACTCAAAGTGGTTCAATCAGTTAGTTTCGTGAATCTGATTTTGGACTGCAAACTATGACATCCTCCAGACTTATCATGTTTTTTGGAGGGAAGAGGCATCTGAAACTCCTGGAAATAACTAAGACTACGTGGAAAGCATACGAACCCTGTAATTTTTTTGGTGTGGGGAATATCATCTGTGATTGGGGGTTGTTTTAGAAAATACACTGTATCACTGAGCAGCATTTTATCATGATGTGTACAAGAGGTCGTGGAACATTCTTTGACAAGGTTTTAGAAAATACATGGTGTATCGGAACTTGGTAGACTGTCCTTGTCAACGTCTGAGAAGACAAAAACTTGACCTTCCCTGCTTAGTGTACAAAACGCCGAGGAACTAGTTTCTCATATAGATGCCAAATTGGCCATCCTCGTTGGCATACAGGAAGCCAAGGGATTTTTTCGAGGAAGATGACAAATGAACCATCGCTATCTGAGAAAAAGAGCCCAAGAAACTCTTTCTTTTGAGAAGACCACCAATTTGCTGTCCATGTTGACCTAACATAGTCCAAAAAACGTGTCCCCGATATGACAAGTCGGCCAGCCTGTTGGCGTAACAGAGGCCTAGAGACTCTGTTACGACAAGATGCTCCGACAAGACAATAAGACAACAACAGCAGTTGCGTACTCGAACCTGTTTCTGCGTGTCGTATGCCAGAGAGGAGAGATATTTTAAGCGTTATTCCTACCAACTTATCTCGCCTAACAGTGTGCAAAGGATTGTTTGTCGAAACTTACCTACAATCCTCGCCAGGTTATCTTGAATAATTTGTCGACTTGACCTTTTACCAAGTATGCAACACGTTACTCTTTATTCGTCATTGTTTCTCCCCCCTCCCCCTTCAATGTTGGTAAAAAAAACGCCCAAAATCTTTTGCCTGGTCCATCCAACATTGAGAAGGACAGAGGATAGAGGGCGGGATGTCAATTTTAGCCTACTAATCTGTCATAGATTGTAGGTCCAGCAAGAGATACCAGAATTTTCACTGTTGAGAAGCAAAAACCATATTTAATTATCGTAGTCAAACTCAGTTAAGTCAAACTCAGTTAACCTTTGACATAAGGCAAGAAATCATCTGGTTGTTGTAGCAATGAAAGAATCAGTTTACAGGAAGATTGCAATCAGGGGATGGACAAACCCCCTCTACGAGCACGCGTGAGCATCGTCTACTGTAAAATAAAAATGCTGTAAAATGTTCTCTGAACATTCCGTTCCTTTCGGTTCTGATTTATTCCAATCTACTATAAAGGTAATCATTTATAAGGTATCACACTCGAAATGGGCTATGCCATAAAAAATTTGTACCCCCCGGGTTGAGGACCTACTAAATGAACGGGTCGGTGCAAGAACCGCCTAAGTGACTATTTGGACTGTTTTTGGATTTTCCGATTTTTGTCAAACAAACTGCAGAAACATTGTTAAAATAGCCTAAAACTAGCCTCTCTGCATTTTCCCCCAAAAATCGCCGCGAGATCGCTGTAAAACGATGTCTTCCCTTTTTCAAGCGCAATGCATTATGGGTAAAACTTTAAAAAATTGACAGCACTTCCTCCCTGGCCCCGGTTTTAGATATTTTTTTATAAGTGCCTAGTCACTCGCACCTGTCAACTGAATATTGCGCCGAATGCATTCTTTTCGATTCAAAACTAACCCAAATTGTCTTGACAGTGCTGAAATCCTGCTACAGAACAACAGAGAAGCTTCATAATACTAGACGAGTCATCACACGGCCTGCCAAATTCTTTGTGACTCGATTTTGCTCGTAAAATTTGCTCCTCACTTGTGACTTCTTCCACAAGTGTGTCTCTACCGACTTTGTTTGCTTTATGATGCAAGCAAAGTGGCTCCTGTAGTAGAAAATGACTTGAAAAAAGCACTTATAAAGCGAATTCATGGCTCGCTCTCAAGAATCCAACGGCCTTCACTGAAAAGGGTGAGCCCTTAGTCTTTACAAACAGCGGGTTTTTTTTGGGGGGGGGGGGGGGGCGGGGAACAGGAAGTCTTTTACTTTTTCAAGTGGAAGAACCTAGCAAAAAAAGCGAAATTACAGAGATAAATTCGGGCTACAAAGGGTTAACAATGCGCCAGGTAGGATGAAAAGCTCTTTTGAATTCAAAACAATAGACAAATCTTTGCGGCTTTATAGGCAAAACCCTTGGCTTAGTGCCACTTCTAGGGTTAGGTTTAGCCTTCGGATTAGATTTAAGTTCGGGTTAGATAGAGTTTAGGGTTAAGGGTTTAAGGCTAAGGTCGTTTTACATCGTCCTCACTGCGACTTTTAGGAACTTAGACTATTTGAACATGATTTGCGCAGAATTTTTAAAAACCGATAAACAGTCTCAATAGTCTTAGGTCGTTGTTGATAAAGCCACTGGTTAGAGGCCGTTTTACAGCGTTCTCGCAGCGATTTTTGGGGGAAAATGCAGAGAGGCTAGTTTTAGGCTATTTTAACAATGTTTCTGCAGTTTGTTTGACAAAAATCGGAAAATCGAAAAACAGTCCGAATAGTCACTTAGGCGATTCTTGCACCGACCCGTTCAAATGCGATTACCCCAAAGAATTATTTAGTTGATGTGCTCACCCTGAATAATTTTTTATTTTTGGCGAATTCTCAGCAGTCACCCCCAAGAATTTAGCAGTCACCCCCAAGAATTTAGCGTTTTCAGGTCATGACCCCCAAGAATTCTTTCAACCTTCCAGCTCCTACCCCTGAAGAATTCCTTGGTCCTCAACCGGGAGGGTACAGCCACAAAAAATGCGATAGCCCAATACAAAGTGTCAACTTTAACGTATTCACTCCAGTTTTGCAAACTACAGTTTGCAGGCTTGCACTATTTCGAGATACAAGATACAATTACAAAGATACGAAGATACAAGGATATCAGATTACTTAGCCTGCTAGCAGGCGTTGGAGGCTGTTTTTATCGGCGAAACCTCGGAGTTCGTGTAGTCGCGAGCGCCATCTTGGATTTTTTTGGCCGAGTGACAATGGGGCGAGTGACCCCCTCGTTTGGTTTCTCGCCCCATTATCACTCGGCCAAAAAAATCCAAGATGGCGCTCTCGCGACTACGAATTCCAGCGTTTCGCCGATAAAAACAGACTCCAACGCCTGCTAGCAGGCTACAGATTACTAAAAATTTCGTGTGTCAAGTCTGTTTTTATTGCTGTTGTGAAGTCTGGGATTCGCTTGGGAAAACATTATCAGTAGACAAGTTGCAAAAGTTTCAGAATAAAGCGGCCAGACTTATTATAAAACTGGTTTCTATAGGATGAGTTATCCGACAATGTAAAGCGGTTAGAGCTATGAGGATAAGCGGTATATAAGCACCTACTTTACTTTACTTATCCTGGGTACAGACAATAGAATAAGTACTGACCCTGCAGTCCTGGATTTGCTTGATTGGGATAAACTATATGAAAAAAGAGCAAAGCGGAAGATCTGATCACCATGCACAAAATTAAATATAACCATGCTCCCGAAAGTCTAAGGGATCATTTCAAACCATCGGGAATTCGGTGGGCTATAACCTGCGGGGTGGCTGAATTGCTGAATCACTGAAAAAGAGCTTTTCCTATAGTGGGACCAAAGCCTGGAATAGCCTATCGAATGACCTAAGAGAAACGGAACCTCCCCAGGCTTTCAAAAATAAAATAGAAGCTGTCACTCTGCTCAACAGCATCTGACTCTGCATTTTTTCTGCATTTTTTTCAAATTATTAATTGATACATATTTACATATTATTATTTATAGGCTATAGTTTAAAATATTATTATCATTTATAGGCTATATTATAAATTATTATTATTATTATTATGTATATTTTTGGCACGACTTGTATGGAAATCAGCGTAACAGCTGTTATAATTATCGTGGATAAATAAAGCTTGACTGGCTTGCTTTTGCGTGACAAACTCTGGATGCGACTCAAAGTACGAGTTTAAAGTATCCAGAGATTCTTGAAATATATTATTGTACATCATGTATCATTGCAACAAGATTAGAGAGTAAAACATTACGATGCTATCGAAATCAAATACTGCTTCACGTAGAACGTTAATATGTTGTGGACGAATCGAAGACGCTGTTTATTGCCTTGCTGCGGCAATGACTGCCAAACGTCTTGCTTGAGAGCAAGAGGATATTGCTTGAGTCGTTGAGGGATTTTGCAAGTGTTTGATAGTCACGAAGTAGTATAGTAGGTATGGAATTACCCATGTTTTCGCGAAGGAATACTAATTTTGCCAATATATAATGGAGCTAGCGCAGCGAAGGGTGCATCTCGAGAACAATAGGAGAAAACAAAAGAAAATATAGTGGAGCTAGGGTAAATACAAGTCATTGAATAATCCTCCTTGCCTTCCTCCTCCTCACAGTATATCCCTCCTCCTCCTCCCAATCACAGTATACCCCTCCTCCTCCTCCCAATCACAGTATACCCCTCCTCCTCCCAATAAGTATACACCTCCTCCTCCGCCCGCACGACGCTGTCAAGGACGCCCCCAGCGCCGACGGAGATCCTTGCAGGCATCGTGTGGCTGCTGAGGGTACCCTTGAGTGTGTCTTACTGGCGGAGGAGGTGGAGGATTATACTGTGATTGGGATTTCAAGACAATCTATTGCCAGATCGCAACAAACACATGCAAAAAGAATTGCTACGCAGCATCACCAAATTCACCCAAAAATTCCAGGTTCTTATATATATAGAAACAAAAAAAAAACAATGGACTGGAATCACTCCCTGAACACTTTGCCCGACGATGGTCAAAATGTAAACACTATAGCTCCATCGGAATGCCACTGACGCAATTACAATCAAGCTGCAAACCACTTTATTGAAGAACGAATTTAATGTTGCCTCCGAATAAAAATAACAATATTCAGATAGTACATAGAGGATATTGCACGGTGGCGCGAAGCCATGAGTTTTATTTTCGAGTGGCAAGAACAATATTTTACGAATGAACGCAGCGAATGAGTAAAATATTGTTTTTGACACGAGAAAATAAAACTCATATCTCCAAGCCACCGTGTAATTTTCTTTTTATTATATAGACAAACCAGAAAAAATATTCCAAATTGATTTCCAAGCATTTTTATGCTCACTAGTGAGGATATGGAAAATATGTCACTGAGGACCCGGATGTAGCTTCGTATGAGATCTACGAGTGGCGTATTTCCCAGTAAAACACTCGTGTCTATATAATAAAATGATATATTTTAAAAATCTCGGGACGTGCATGCAGAGTTCACGGCATCATTTGAGTCGCATCCGGAGTTTGCCACACCAGTACGAGTTTGTCACAGCCTCGTACGATTTCTTGGTAATCCGATATCCTTGTATCTCCGTATCTTTGTATCTTGTATCTCGAAATATTGCAAGCCAAAATCTAAGATGGCTTTCAACGATAGTGGCTTAACAGTTTAGAATATCGCGAGGTTGTAAAGTGTGTTTCAGTGTTCGCAACTAGGTTCACAAGTTCGCAACCAAGTTCACAACTAACTTCATAATTTAGCAGATGGACAATTCAGACAGAAACATTTCAATATTCACAGACCAGTCAAATAATCCTAAGCTTTTGACATTCGACTTTTCTCACTGTAGCCATTGCAGCGGCCTTCGAGTTTTTCTATGAATCATAATGTTTAATAGCTATACCTCTGTTGAATTTACCACCAAATAATTGTAAAACCGACCGCAAGAGCTACCATGAGTAAGGTCAACATTGCAATAAACTCCTTCTTCATGCGTTTCACGATGTCTGCATTGAGGAAATAGTCTGGGAGGATGGCATTGTTGACATTTTGGCGCGGAAATGGGATATCAGGAACCTCGTTACCCAGAAACTTACATAGCGGATCCCATCCCTGTTTACAGTTGAAAACAAGCAACTGATCCCGCGGGATCGTAGCCGCCACTTCATCGTTGTGCTTTTTGTAATCCAGCCCAGCCGCGATTAGCTGGAACTCAAGATCGAGGTTTTTGTTCCATCTTCGTCCTGTAGGGGTCATCATCTTCAGAATCCTTAGCAGCCAGTGATTCAATACAGGCTTGACCACGGCTACATTGTTCTCGAAGCTTTTGTTCCAAACTTCTTCGCTGTCGCGAATCGAGAGAACGACCTTCGCTTCGGGAAAAGCCTTGAAGATATCTTTATAAAAGAAATAAGCTGATACGTCGACAATGGCGTCTACATTCTCGTACATGCGTTTGTAGTCTGGTACTTTGCCTTCAAACGCTTCTGTGTGCTCTTGCAAGTGGTAAAACCACTGTTCGTTAGCGTCATGAACGGTGTATCCTAAATAGCGTAAGGCCGCTGCTAAAGATTTGGTTCCCGTCTTAGAAAGTCCTGCACAAATGACTTTCATCATCAAGCCTGAAATATTCCAACTGATTGTGGTGCCTCCAAGCAGCAGCTTTCGGTGTTTAATGTTTCGCGTCGGCTCGAAGTGTCACCTTTTGGCACGATTCGGATTGACCCCACCGTGACCCCAGTTGCGCTCTTTTCTGCAACCAATCTACAACCAAGAGAGAGAGAGAGGCCTATCATGCAATCAATTGACCTTGTATTAATTTTTTTCATGTGAGGTCATGAAATTACTAAATTCAAAGAAGAAACGCCACAGAGTTGTGCTTGTTATCATTTGCACTGCCCGAAAAGTCCTCGCGTCAAATTTAGCCAACTTCTGTCCGAGAGTTAACGTCTTCTGTCCGAGAGATATCAGTAAATCAGTCACGCAACAACAGTCACGCTTTTTAAGGAATTAGAATTCATGTGAGCAAATTGATCGTTTCCGCCTTTTGATACAGAAACGCTTTGTAAATAAGTGAATATCTATGCATTTTCATTGCACTTTGTGAATATGCTGAGTTAATGGACGCGCACTTTCGGTTTAGAAATGCATGTTTATTATAACACAACTATCGACATTTTAGACTGCTTGAAGTCTCTTCTTTGGCGAACGTCCGTACATCGAGAGAAAGGGACTAGAAAGAACTGAATATCCTTTTGCTTCGCGAACCAAATTTGACTGGGAAGGCTATTCCACAGAAAAGCCCCACTGTATCCAAAATAGTTTTTGAAATAATTAGTACAAGGGTTTGGCAGCGCCAGCAAGACCTCAGGATACCCTACCGCAAACCTCAGCAGCCCCAAAACCATACCCTATAGGGCGGCACTTACCCGCATATACCATGTATGAGGGGGGAGTCGTCATACGTGATACTGCCAAAGATTACCAACGTCATATATACTTTTTGTAACAGATAGAAAGGCTCAGAGAGGAAGGATCAAGACTTCTTGAGGAGCAGCAGGAACTACTCAAGTCACAAATCAAAGAAGAAAAGGAAAATAACTCTAATGTGCAAGATGACAAGATATTTACACCAAAACTTAAGGTAAATGTTATAACAGCAAGTAATGTGTGAGCAGGGTTAGTGCATTAGAGCGGATTTCAGATGACTGTCATGAGTAATTCGCATTTAGTTTGTAGTTACTCCTATAGGTTTTATTCAATCCATCCGATCTGGAAATGTGGGATCATACCACCTGGGGGGATACTGCATTGATTTTTTAATATTGCTTATTATAATATAGCTACGATATAACGCGCGCTCTGATTGGTCGTAATCTATGCTCTATTACACCGATGAAGTAATGGTTCTCCCCCGTTATATCATAAAAGCATTAGAGCACAACGTTCTATGACTTTATCGCAAAAATAAAGTCGAAAAAGTAATAGAAAGTTGTGTTCTAATGCTTAAATAATATCTTAGAGTTATCAGTTATCAAGGATCGAAGTCCAGTATTCAATTGAGCAGATCCGTATTGGAAAACTGTAAAGTATTGGAAGAATGTGAAGAAAAACTGCCTATGTGGGCATTTATATAGGATTGGAGTAAACACTTTTTACGGTTGGTTTCACTACAGTCATATAAAATGAAACCCACACCCTTAAGTGACCAATATTATCATTGTCCTCAGATTAAGTGGAAAAGTAAGAAGTCTGATGAATCAAATGGAGGCTACTCACGTGAACTACTATCATCTTTGCTTGGCAAGGTAACACAAGATAGTTGTTTATCCTGTTTGTGTTTTGGTTGCCTGCTGTTTAATTTGTTGGGTGCCTGTGGTTGGGAAAATTGGCTAGCCTGTCATAGCGACTCTAAAGGCTGGTTTTCACGAGCGACGGAAGCGTAAGCGGAGACGGAAGCGTAAATCTTACGTCGCGTGAAAACCGGCTCGACGTAAGCGGAAGCATAAGCGGAAGAAGAACGGAAGATTTTGATAATCCTACGTCTATGCTTACGCTTACGTCGCGTGAAAACCGTGGCGACGTTATGCCTTGTGCGACATAACGACATAAAAAAAATATAACGCGAACAAAATCTTGTGGTTTCGAAACGTTGAGTTCACAAAAATAACATAAGATTGCCTTGGTGGAGTAATCTAATGATGATCCATGTGAAATATTCATGATTTCAGTTATTTTCCCATGCTTTTTTTGCGCTGCAACATATCGTCCTTATGTCGCCAGTGTGTACCAGGCTTAAGCGAACGAAAGCATAAGCATAAATTAGACGAGAGGGAATGGGAATTAAATTACACTCTGAGCATGCGTACAACCTTCCGCTTACGTCGAGCCGCTTTTCGCGCGATGTAAGACTTAACGCTTCCGTCTCCGCTTATGCTTCCGTCGCTCGTGAAAACCAGCCTTAAAAGGCAGACAAGAGAAATCTCCGCTCCTCATGGGCGCTGGAAGCGGGGAACGGAGTAAAGAACCGCCCACCTACCCAGCAATGGTTTTGATTGGGGGGGGGGGGGGCTTCCCCAATAATATTAATGCTTGCCAATATAAATCAGCAAATAACCTTATAGTATTTTCCAAATTTATATCGTTTACTCGAGTAATTTAGCACCACAGTTTTGCCGTTTAGAGGCCTACGCGTAAAATTCCAAATTGCATGGACATCAATGTCATCTCAAATAGTTACTAACTTCACAGAGAATTTCTGCAGAAACCCATGGAAAAGCTGAATTTCCCAAGGCACATGCATGGGAAGTGTTCGGAACAATTTATAGTCTTGAATAAGTAGCGGACTTGTTAGGCCTTGTTTTCATAGTTCGGTGTTAGTCTTATACTTCTGATTAAGACCCCGTCCACACTACACCGTTTTCAAACGAAAACGAATACTTTTTGCTCCGTTTTCAAAGGATTTGCGTCCACACTTATCGTTTTCGTATCGTTTTCGCCCGTCCACACTACAACGCGTATCCTTACGAAACGCTTTGCGCCGGAGACTAAACACGTACGAGCCTGGCGAACATACCAATTTGAGCTGCTTAGACCCCGTCCACACTACTATACACCGTTTTCAAACGAAAACGGATACCTCTTGCTCCGGATACGGCTATCGTCCACACTACAACGCCGAAAACGATCACCGAAAACGGATCAGTCCGAAAACGCTCTCCAGAGTGGATCGATTTGAGAAAGGAGCTGTTTGAAAAAGCTGTTTTTGCTAGTGTGGACGGGTGAATGCGATGCTATCTGAAAACGATGACGTCACCACTGCAAACCCGACCCGAAAGAGCGTTTTCGTAAGGGTGACAAGTACGTTTTTGTCATTGAACTAAAGTTTTCTTTATACCAGCATACGGAACATTTTGGCCTCTTGATTTTGGGAATAGTCATTTTTACAATTTGTTTCACAGCTTTGGTGAAACACACAATTTGATTCCGAAAGCATCAATGTCACAAACATTTCTATAGAGATTTGTTATTTTTCTACTAGTATGGAGAACTGACCCATCTGCTGGTTTCTACTAAGAAGAGGGGAGTGCCATAGTTGAGTTTTGCCACATCACAAGTGCTGTAAGTGTTATAATATGAATGATTGACCAAAGGGAAAATACGCTGATTCCTGGGGAATAAAAATAAAATTCTAACTGGAGCTTACAATGAAGATTACTTGATGTTTCGGAAGACATCTGTCATCCTTCATCACTAACTGTGTTATATCTCCCGGGAGTTCCACCCGGAGCCCTCCTTCCGCGACTTTAGTGTCGTCGCACCCTCACGTATTTATTCACGCGGAGCCCCCCTTCCGATTCAGGGACGGTCGGAGCACGCTCTGAAGGAAATCGTAACATTCATAGCTAGATATTTTTGTCAGCTGATCGTTGGTTGCTTCCGACTGTGATAGGCTTATTAGCCTTACTAGTGTAGTTTTATCAGCGGGCAAAAATATGAAGTAAACTGAAATGTTTCTTATTAGAGAATGGCTTTAATGAACGAAAAAGGCAATCCTGAAAATCCTCTTACCATGAGCTGGCTTGAAGAGCCACCGTCTTCGACAGAATCCCATAATGCATCGGGTTCCTCTACGGAGGCATGTGATCGTGTTACCATGGCAACAGACCCAACCGCCTCATTTCCTTCGAACTGTAGTGTGTCTGACCGGGACTACGAAAACATCACGTTAATGAGGCTAAGACAAGCTCAGGAGAGGAAACGGATCATTGAACAAATGGAGAAAGAGGACAGTGAGCAAGAGAATAATACATAGTGAAAAAACAGTGCATTCTACTTCAGTAAATGTAGTCAGCAAGCTGAATGATACTTATTTTCTCCGTATGAGACCGTAGCCTTTGCGCCCCGTTTTCTTTTGTTTTCAAATTGATCCATTGTTTTTCGGGTGCTCTGATTGGCTAAGAGTCCGCAAAGGCTTCCGGTTGGTGATGGTCCTTTAAGGTCCGTTCACATGGCGCGATCTTAGCTGCGATTTGACGTGCGATTTTTGCGGCGATCGTCGACGCCATATCGCGCGTTGTGAACGGCCGGCGATTTGGCTCTGCGATATTTGTCAGTTTGTTGGCGATTTAACAAATAGATTTTGTTTTGCGTGCGTGTGTACTGTAATAGATACACAGATGACGTCACAGAATGTCATGAACAAAAAAGTACGCAACGAGACGCAGTCGAGTTGCGTGACTGTTGTTCATGACATTCTGTGACGTCTTCTGTGTATCTATTACAGTACATACGCACAAAAAACGAGATTTTGTTTTAGACAACAACAAATAGGGATTTTTGTCAACCGTGTATCTGTACTCTTATAGCAACATGTCTCTCAACCAATCAGAGCGCGCGATTTACTAGTGTTGTTGTATAAATCAAGATATCGCACCCGCATCGCACTGGAAATTAAACATGTTCAAAACACCTGCGACGTCGTCCACACCGCGCGATATGACGTCGCCACAGAAATCGCACCTCAAATCGCAGCTGAAATCGCGCCGTGTGAACGGGTCTTTACGCTTTTTCAGCTCCGGGGCTCTCAAATTGATCGCGTGATCATACTTTTTATGTGCCACGTGATGAATTGTTTATGTACCACGTGATTAACAGTTTCGGATGTAGACTTCGTTGGAAAGTATCAAACATATGCCCCACAAAACCCTAAACGTTCATGCCCACAAATACTGATCACGTGGTCCACAAGCAACTCGTCACTTGGTCCAAAAACGGTGATCACGTGATCAATGTGAGACTTAACTATCGAGGGATTTTACGGTATACTGGGAAGAGAAGTATCAACAAGGAATGACAAGTGGATGTAACATGCCGGGAATGGGAGTTACAAACAACATGACATCTTAGATTGTTTTGAGACAGTCCGTGGAGAGAGGACTGGGAAATCACTACTAGGTACTTCACGGAGGAACGCACACTCAGGATTCTTATATATCTTTTATGAAATGGATGTACAACTATAATGGCACGGGCGTTGTGTTCTTTTTCATAAATTAATAACATAGAGGTTTTTATAAACAAAGCGTACCAAGTTATAAAGTGATAGCTAGTCAAGACACCACGGAAGAAAACAATACAATTCCACTGTATTTATTACACTACGATGAGCTTCATGGGTTTATGAAAATTACTCAAACGTACACCTGTAAATAATATAAACGTGACTCTAGCTACAAAATGTTGGGAGTGCATATTAGCCACGACCTCACCTGGAGTACACATATTGAATATGTGTATGGCAAGGCCAACAAGCGCTTGCATGCCCTCAGACTCCTACGGAGGATTTAGAACGTATTTACTGCGCCCTCATTAGGTCGGTCGTTGAATACGCCTCACCAGCATGGGCCGCCCTACCTGATTACCTCGCTCACAATCTATAGATAATCCAGAAAAGGGCGCTGCGAATTATGCTCGGTAACACCTACGAGTGTTATCAATGCCCTTACTCGTACGAGCCTAACGAGCCTAGCCCATCGTAGAGCTCAGGCTTGCTCACAGTTCATACATAAGACCAGATTAATTCCCCCAAAAAGTAACCTGAAAAAAACCACTGTTAAACATGGCTATGGCCTCCGAACGGGAAGTTCCAAGACTATCCCATATCAAGCAGCCAAAACGAAGCGCCTCGCTGACTTTGTCACGTATGGATTCTGAATTATTAATTTATATTGTATTATTGTTACTGACCCACGCTAGTATTCAGCCTTTCGCTGCAATTGCGTTGAAATAAACTATTTTTGATTATGATTGATTGATTGAAATATCGCAATGGTTACGTCTGCATAAATATACATGCATTGTCATTGCCGGATTTCAAGCCGAGAGTGCCTGGGGCGAATCCCTTAAGGAGGCTGCGTACAGTTTTTCTTGAACTTGGTCTCTCAACTTTGGACGACCACAATTCTGAAATATACTAACCTACGGATTTGAAATTTTGACCATTTGCAGTGGAAAGATCAAAGTTCAAGATGATGCACGATTTAACGTCATCAGAGTTTCCATAGCAACGAAACAGGGGGGTCACTGTTTTTAATTAGCAAAGGTTCCACGTGAAATTCGATCTAAACTTTTAAAATGACACATCAAGCGCTAATCCTTAGGAAATTGTCTATTCGTATACGAAGTTTAGAGAAAATTCACCAAGCCGATTTCAAGATATTCCAGGCGACTTTTTTGCCTTTGAAAATTCAAAATGTTTCACTTGCTTTCTAATTATTATTAATTTAGTATCTTTTAAAATAGTCGCCTAGGAATGATTCTCTGTAGAGTGATGCTTTGCCAAATGAAAAAAAAAAGGTTTATTCCATTTACGTCATTTTCATTATTCTGCGAAGGCCCACTTTATGATTTCCGAACGTCAAACTGCGTTTAGGCTTCCGTCCATCAAACCAAGTTTCGTTTGCATTTTATAGTGAACATGTGGTTTTCAAGCCTAGGTAGCTAGTCCTTATTAGTTCGAAATACCTCTCATAGCCTGGTAACGTGAAATCACCCAGAGCTGCTCACTCGTTTGATTGACGGAAGCCAAACCGCGGTTTGTTATCAAGTTCACGTAGAGTTCGCTGAATAATGAAACATGGCAGTAAAATGGAGCAAACTGTTCTATACGCTAGAACTGAATTCTAACCTAAGAAAATATTTTTAATAAGAAACTAAGTACATTTTACCGTAATTTGTACACAACACGGCCTCGGTAAACGTGCTAAACGTCAGCACGAACATCAGGCCATTCAGCGGGCAAATAAATTGACTTTCTCGAAAAAAGATTAAATATCCTGTTTCGTTATCTCCCGGAAATAGTTCCTTGAAATGTTAATAAAGTGCGTTATTGGGTTTTGCCTTCTTGTTTTCTTGGTAGCTTTTTGTATTGTAATTCGTAAATTGCAAACTCCCTACATGGAAACCAGCTGCGCCGATGCGTATGCTTTTGTAGCCAACGTTTTCACATTAGCGTTTCTTGAATGTATATGTGTATTTTCTCTGATTAACGAGTCCATATTTAATTTCTGGTTTAAATCCTTCTTTGTTATTTAAAAGAGAGGGAGGGTAAAACTAATTTGTAAAAAGATTTCACCAATGCCTTAGGGGAGGACCCTCAGTATTTGCAATTGAAATGAGGGGTTTTATTGGTCCCGTTTATGTATCAGTCAATTCCAGCGCTGACCATGCCCCCCCGGGCAACCCCCGGGATTTTGGTCATTTCTAAAAATAAAACTGAAAATTCCCCACCCCCGGGCTAGCAAAAATGCAAAATACCCCACGGCGGGGACACAAAAAGCGGACAAATGCCCCACCCCCGGGACGAGAAAAAGACAAGATTCCATCGACTTTGCATGACAAAGCTTCACAACAAAAACTTTCAACTCCATTTATACTGTCCGAGCATTATAATTCGTTTTTTAATGTACTTTAGTTTTCTCGTCTTTGAACGAGTTCTCAATTAACTGAAAGTGAGACAAAATATAAATAAAGAATTGAAGCTAAGGTATAATATCGATAGACATTCCTAGGCGGTTGTAGCCATTTGGCAGCAAATTGTCCCCGGAATCTCTCAATGCGAAATTTACCTTTATTCTAATTGCAGAGCAATTACTATTTCGCAGTTATGTTACTTGACGTTTTGCGAAATTGGACCTCTGTTTATAGTGTCATTTTTATGTTTTTCCACTGAGACGAAATTGCGAAATCTGTTTCTTCTCTATAGAAGACGTTAACTGCGAAATTTGCAAATGTGTGTTCCCCAAATGTGGTGTATACGATGCTCTGCATTATATTTTATGTGGCGTTATTTTCTGTGACTGGGACAGTTATTATAACTGGTGTTGAAGTTCCGCAAAACCCTACGCGCTTGTCTATGAGAAAACCAAACTTCCCCACCCCCCTCCCCCGGGAAAGACAAATCCCGACCCCGGGGCCAGTAAAATTTTCAAAATTCCCCACCCCAGGGAAGGCAGTGGTGTGCAAATGCCCCACGGTGTCCCGGGGGGGGGATGGTCACCGCTGGAATTGACTGATACATTAAGCTCATACCACGATGCCTAAAAATAACTTCTCATTACAAGACCTCCGACAGTTGTCGTGTTTCGTGTTTGCTTACTATTTCATTTTATAGGATACTTCCTCTGAAGTGATTGAAGAAAAGAATGAAAACATCAGCAGAGCAGACCGCCGTTAGTTTTCAGCGGGACTAGCGTTTGATTGAGAAAAAGTACGAATATGTGACAGCTTAATCACCTCGAGGATTAATTATGATAAACGCAATAAAGGATTTCAATTCAAGTGAGTTTCTAGGCTGCACGGTAGACAAGGCGAGAGCGAATGAAGTCACAATCGGTACACCTGTCAGCTTGGTACATAAAGTCACAATTTGCTAATCGATCATGCGAACTGATTTCGCCGAATTCAGATTTTCCCGCTACAGTTCAAGGTAAAGCTTTTCTAGTTTACATTACAGACTCTCATAAAGCATAGGCATGACCCAAGCGAATAAGTAATCAGGATTCATCAATGTTTTCTGGGGGAAGGACCCACGAAGAAAAGTCATAGTTGACAACTAAAGCTCAATTACCCCTTGAGTTTCTATAACTCTCGTTCGAATTCAATATCACTTTCCTTCATCGCCAGAAGCTTCTAATTTAACACGGCGCAAGTTACTGTTGGCGCAAAATTTGGACATCAGTGATGGAAACGTTTGACAACGAAAGTTACTTCTTAGACAACTTCACTGATGAGTTACGAGTGAGGTGCCCTAGTTTGGTTCGCTCGCGGACATCAGCAGTGATTGCTATCTACTACCTAGTGATGGCTCTTTCCATTATCGGCCCTCTGTTAGTTATCCTCGTCATTTCTCGTAACCCTAAGCTGAGGACAGCGCCTAACATGTTGCTCGCCTCCATGACCGTATCGGATCTAATCTACGCTCTTCTAATGCCTGTTTGGATAGACTCTATCAAGCATCCCTCGTCAACCGTAACCTTAACTCCTTGGCCTTTCCAAGGTACGTTTGGTACGGTGACATGTAAGCTTGTGTACTACTTATCTTATGTGACCAGCACAGTGTCTATTGGTACTATAACGGCTGTGAGTGTGGAGAGATTTTATGCCGTTGTGTTACCGTTCAAGGCACGGTTCCTGACACGGCGTTCTCGCTGGATTGCGATCGTCGTGACGTGGGCGTGCTCGGCAGTGCTTGCCGTTCCTAGCTGGTTCTTTTTCCACTTGAGAAAATATAACAATAAACAGTACTGCGAGAACGAACTCGACTTAAACATAACCCGAACCTCCAAAGGAATCACATGGATGGCAGCTTATAATGACCTTATTTTCTTTTCCATCTCCTTTACCGTTGCGATTGTGCTATATTCTATTATTATCAGAAAACTAAGGCATCAGAAATCACCTGGGCATACACTCGACGAACGTCGTGCACATGAACGAAGAAGGAATAAGCGTATTATTTGCATGTCTGTTATTATTGTTACAGTGTTCTCTCTCTCCTGGGGTCCGGCTTTTATTCTGCCAACCGCCGGGTATCTTATCTGGGGGCCCGAGGAGACCCCATGCTGGCTTCACGTATGGATGGCTGTACAGTCTATCGTTTGCTATAGCAACGGATTCATTAATCCCCTATTTATTTCACGTTCATGCGATCTTATCGCCAGGGGTTAAGGGGTCTACTGAGGGTACGCCTCACATGGCCTGCTTTCTGTAGAAAAGGCTATGATCTCAATTATAGTAATTCTTCATTCACAGTGTCTAGGCGTTGTTAGTCATTCAAAGGCGATATTGATGATTTAAACTGTAAAGCGTGTCCATGGTAAGGAGTGTCAAACACCTTTTATCATCTCAGACTGGGCCAACTCAGTTTGCCCATGTCTTTTGTTCAGTAGATGCTCAAACATTCCATCGTTATTCATTCGATAGATCGGCGAGCGGTCGTTGGCTGATGGTCTTGATTCGAGAGATGGTTGATTCGACAGATGATTGATTTCCAGGTTTTATTCGAGATGATGGTGATATACACTGACATGTTTTTTATACACGGCTTCGTCGCACTGGTTGACACTGAATGTGTAATACAGAAACGGAACTCGTCATCCTAGTGCTGGCAAATCCCCCATTCATAGGCATGAGATAGTTTCAAATGACGCACGACCCAACACGTCTCTGACGTCTTAAGGCCCGTTTACATTTGCAATATTTGTCGCGCGAGTCGCGGCGTTTTTTTTCTCGCACGTACGCTTCAACTCAAAATCACTAATGTAGAGGTGCAATTCGGGCGATCTGCCGCGAGTTTTGTCGCGGAGATTTCAAACATGAAATTCTTTGCAACTTGATGCGATTTAAAGAAAAAAAAAGGACAGAAAACGTACCGGAATTGCATCTCGTTAACACAAGAGTGTTGGAGTTGCAATTCGCGCAAGAAAATTTGCCGCGACAAATACAACAAAAATCGCAAGTGTAAACAGGCCTTACAGTCCTGCGCGTCAAACCGTGAACACCCAACAACAGGAGTTTCTTGCATGCAAGCTTCTGATTGGTTTTGCTTCGTGCATTTTTTTTACTCCTATCTAATGAGTAAAGGTTTTTCTTGACCTTTTACCCTCTGTCTTCGATATTTTTCGGGGGGAAAGCCCAGAAAGAAAACTGGTCTGAAATTAGGAACTCCAAAACTTGTAAGAAACTTTGTGTTGAGTTCACAGTCGACGCACATGACTGTAACACAACTCCGTCAAGTTCCGGTTACTAGCAGTACAGCATTACAGCTGCGGTAACAGTAGTCACTCATCTTCTCTTCTTCCAGATCTTTTTAAAGAACCCCTTCACCCCTGTAGCTTGCTGTTTTGTTTTGTTATAACGGTCTCTCATCGCGAGTCTCACGCCAGCAGTGATGACGTCATGTATCCCAGTATTCTGTAACGCGCTGTGCTCTTGGTACAACATGTTGTGTTTCTCGGCGAGATCTCTACCTTCTTCGAAGGTTACTACAATCTGGGAATTCCTAGCGCACAAATAGAATAATACCATTAGTTCATTATATAGTCATCTCTAAATCCAATAGTCCAGTTTCGAATTCTCTACTCTACCACTGAATAGACATCGACGGCGCACAAATACAGTGACCCTCAGTTTGAAATATAAAAAGATATATATGTGAAATACCGACGAGAAACTGATGAAGCTTGAATGACAATATACAAAACTTTTTGGACTCGTTGGTATTCGCAACTTTCGGGTTCAATTCGAGCCCCGAATCTTGCCGCTGCCCAAAAAATGACTAGCTGTGGGCACGAGATTGGAGTTCCCCTGGCCTCGGACCCAAGTGCGAATTTTGATATCGAAATTGGTCTCTTAGGCAGTTTGGATATCTGAATGCTATATAATTAACAAATGATAGGACTCCACGCTTGAGTCCTATGTAAACACAAGTTATGGCGGAAATACAGGCGTACACCTGTCAAGTCGATTGATTTGTCCCCACAAGAACAATATTATCCTATCGCCCGTGAACGCTACAATACGGGGGAGGGGCTGTGTTGCGTGACACTAAGGGAAGGGGAGGCTGGTAAAGGGGTGAGGGGTAGATGATCCACACAAGTACTCACCCTTCCTGTCTCAAGTCACTTTTATGACCCACCAGTATCTTTGGCACCTCAGGTCTGTGTTGATCCAGCTCTGGCAGCCATTTTCTCTCGATCCTTTCAAACGATACTCTGTTGCCGATATCAAAACACACCAGAAACACGTCTCCGCAGTGATAGGAAAGAGGGCGAATTCTATCGAATTCATCGCTACCATTGCTATCCAATAATTCGACATTGTACATCTTGCCATCTACTATCGGATTTAAGCCGAATTCGCCGTTGGTTGGGAGATACTCGGGGAATGTGTTTGTAGTACTAGTAGCCATGACTAAGTACGTCGTTTTACCAATTGTGTCATCTCCAATAAACATCAAACGTATCCTCTCCATTCTGATGACCGTATTTAGATGTGTAGTTTTGCCGTGTATTGAAATATTTTCATATTTTACTCCGTGATATTTCGCGTTCTGTAGGAAGCTTGAATCACGAGGTCATATTAGCCCGGAAGTGAACTGATATGCGTGACACACCCCGGTGGACACGTTGCGTTACGTTCTTTTCCATAATAATAATAATAATAATAGTCTTTATTCAATAATATCTCCAGACAGACGTGGAAATTTACAGTATACAATAATTAATTACAAGTAGGAAAAAAGGCAACGATTAATGAAAGAGCTCTTAAACCGCTCAGTGCGTACGCGCGGAAGCAAGTAAGGATGCCCCCTCCTCCTGAGCGTACGAGCTCTCAGTGGAGGAAGGAGGTCATCCAGGGCTGTAGGAGTCGGCCCTGTTATTACCTTCCACAACTTCCGGTCCTTTTCTATCAGAAGCTCAGTTATCGTGTATTTGCGTTTGCAATAGCCCCATTTACATGCTCTTTTGAAGAGGCTGTCCACCCTACTAAGATATTTATCGTACGCGGCACAGCCCCACACTTCTAAAGCATACATGAAAATGGATACAATCAGGCTCTGGAATAATAAGTCTAGCTGGTCTATAGGATATTTATAATACTTACACGTTCTAAGAATATAAAGCCTGCTACTAGCTCGTTTGAGTACCTCATCTAAGTGAGAGTCCCAGTTCGTTGGGTCTGCCTCAAATGTCACACCTAGCAATTTAAGGCTAGACACCTGTTTGATGCCAGGAATAGGCGATGGCGGAGTCTTTGGAGTTCTTCCCTTAAGCACCAATTCCCATGTTTTCTTTAGGTTAAGGGTCATACTATTTCGTTCCGCCCATGTCTTGATCGAGTCTACTTCAAGTTCCACGAAGCTATTATCTACACTATCTTTAATAGGATGCTGAGTGTTAAATCATCCGCATATTTCAAGAGTAGATTACGTGAGGGGTGGACCGCCTTAATATCATTAACCATAAGTGAAAATAGCACCGGACCTAACACGGTGCCTTGAGGAACTCCTCGATTGATGGTCTTGTAGTTGGTGGTGATACCATCAACTTTAACCGTCTGCTGCCTGTTGCTAAGGAAACTAATTATCCAGTTTGTTAAATATGGATTGATGTTAAGTGCGCGCAATTTGGAACATAGCTTGGCATGGGACACAGAATCAAAAGCCTTGCTGAAATCAAAAGAAAAAATTCTAACAAAGTCAGCTACGCCGTCTAGCCACTTCAGCCAAAAAAACTGATTCTTGACTAAGGCCATTGTTGTATTGTGGCCTTGCCTATAAGCAAACTGATCTAAGTCGATTGTAAGTTTCCATGTTTCAGAAAGTTCGCCTCTGTACACTAGCCTTTCAAAGAGACGCATAATGATACATGTTAACGATATTGGTCTTAGTTGGTTACATGTACTGAAGGGTGTTTCCTTAGGGGATGGCATAATATTTGCTAGCTTCCAGGCTACAGGTACAGAATGACATGCTAATGAGGTGTTAAACACGTGAGTCACTATCGGAGCCAAGTCATAGGCATAATCCTTCCAGAACCAGAATGGTAAGTCATCCGGGCCAGCGGCTGTCCTCTGTAGATGTAGGAGGGCTTGCGTTACATCCGAGATAGATACTTGAGGTGGTCTCGTGCCCTCGGGAATCAGCGCAGGTTCTGGCACAGAGTAGTCAGGATCCGTATTGATTTCAGCAAAGTATTCATTGATAGCGTCTGGTGCAATGATGGAGCTTATTGGCGAAGCTCTTTTTCTGCCAGTGATAGTATTCACAGTATCCCACCACGCCCTTGTCCCTTTGTTCTGACGAGAAGCCTGTTTCTGGACGGAAAGTCTCTGATTATTTCTAATAAGGATGTTAATCCTGTCCTGTAGCGTCGCAATGGTTGCCGGGTCACTGTGCGCTCCAAGCAGGCGACGTCTCCTCTTTAGCAGGTGTTTGACTAGCGGTGAGATAAACGGCGGATCTCTGTCAGATGTTCGAACAGAAATCAGCGGAAAACAATCATTGAATAGCGTATTCAAAGTACCTTGCAGTCAAAAACAGAGAAAAAAAAAATGCCTCGTTCTCGAACCCAGAGCTCCCAGCTCGCCACCTCGCGGGGGAAGCTCTCTGGTGACAGGGTCTTCTCCCGAGTGAACCGCCATTGAAAAAGACCGAGAAGACCATGGGGACGAGGTTGGAGAATGCTTTGAGAGTAACAACTTTTTTGTGCGCTACCCCATTGTTCAAAATCAGCCAATCAGCGAAGGCCCTCAAATGGATGTCACCAGGCAGAGCCACGAGCCGGGGAGCTCTGGGTACGAGAATGAAAACGCTTAGTTGGAGTTTAAATTTCGTGTTCAGTGTGCATGCGATTTTAGTCCGAATCTTTTGTTTAACTTCTCTGTGTTCTTGTTAAACAAAAGAAATCAAGAAATTCGCGGGCTAAAATCTCATGAGCACTGAACACGAAATGTTTAAATTAAAAACTCCAACTAGGTTTATTGGGAGAGGGGCAACAGACGAGGGAATGGCGCTGGGAACGAGGTTGGGCAGGAGGAACGGAGGTTGGGAGCAGTGGTTTGGACGTGACGTAATCACCTGGGGGGGGGGGTGCTCCCTATATTGGACTATACGGGGATGCTCGGCCAGAAAGGGGTAGGGTTTTCAGGCTGGAGGTATAAGAAAGGGGCAGGGTTTTCAGGCTGGGTATAAGAAAGGGGAAGGGTTTTCAGGCTGGGTATAAGAAAGGGGAAGGGTTTTCAGGCTGGACTGGGTACAAAGAACTAGCAATTTTTGTATAAAGGTCTGTATTTCACCTGGGGGGGGGGGGATGCTCCCTATATTGGACTATACGGGGATGCTCGGCCCGAAAGGGGTAGGGTTTTCAGGCTGGAGGTATAAGAAAGGGGCAGGGTTTTCAGGCTGGGTATAAGAAAGGGGAAGGGTTTTCAGGCTGGACTGGGTACAAAGAACTAGCAATTTTTGTATAAAGGTCTGTATTTCACCGGTCTTTCAATCGCAACGCTGGAGCAAAATCGTTTCTTTTTAACAGAGCACAAAGCCGATTCAAAGTCAATGTACCTTTTCGACTTTGGTATAAGAAAGGGGTACCTTTTTCGACTTTGGTATAAGAAAGGGGTACAAGAGTCTTCACGCCAAATTTTTGCCCCTTACGCCGCATATTCCTGAGCATCGCTGAAAGTGCTATAGCATACTCAAGGCTGGAATTTTAATAATGGCTTATTTGATCGAACATTCAAAATAAGGAAGAATGTCGCTGATCCGTTCATAGCTCTTTTGGTTACAGAGAAATTCACCATTTTCTAGCTTTTGTAGTTACGCGGCAGTAAAATTTGCGTAATCTAATGCAGCCCGTTAGGTCGTCAAACTTCAAGCCTCTCCTTTTCTAGTGGTCGTGTACTTTCGACCGCTTTGAGTTGCAGCAACATGAAAAAAAGCATTTCTTTCTTTTTCCTTTTCTCGGGAGAATGCATTGGCCATGTTAGGTGGTTTACACGCAATGAGTAGGACATTCTTTTGTCAAAGCCATCATTTGAAGGCTTGTTGTACTTTATTTTACAGCGACAGCAAATGAAACTTCTTGGCGTTATATATAAAGTAAAGTAAAGTAAAGTAGGTGCTTATATAACCGGCTTATCGTAAAAGCTCTAAGCACTTCACTTTTTTGGATAACTCATCCTATAGAAACCAGTTTTTATAATAACGAGTGTGTGTTAGTATGGCGAGTTCTGTGACACAGAGGTTGGGCAACTTCGACGATCCTCGTGGTTCTTTAACGTCCCTCTGGTTCCGGTTTAGTGTAGTGTATGTGAAAGACGGGACCTACGGTTTAACGTCAATATCCGAGAAGACGCGATCGAAGGTCTAACCATAGAGCAAAGGCAGCACCTTCGCAGTTATTTAGAAAAGACCCTGAGTGTTGGTCCGGCCGGGGATTGAACTCCAAACCTCCCGCACATAAGACCGGCGCTCTACCACTGCGCTAACCGGTCGTCGGTATATATTTTGCGTACCTTCTAACCAATGCTTCTATTTTGTAGTAACTAAACGAATTTACGATAATAACTACTAAACCAGCGCAAAATGCTTGGAAACAAAACCTACATTTTTACTTTCTTCGTGATTTCTCAAAATCTTTCATCAACATACCACAATAGCTGGCTTTTCTTCCTTATGTGGTCAATGCGTTTTACAAAGTCTCAAAATGGCCAACTTCGCCAGCTAAGTTCTCGAAACCGTATGGTAGAAAAGTTTTTGAGAAATCACGAAGAAAGTAAAAATGTAGATTTTGTTTCCAAGCATTTTGCGCCGGTTTAGAAACTGTGATCGTAAATCGTTTCTTTAGTTACTACAAAATAGAAGCATTGGTTAGTAGGTACGCAAAAATTTAGAGCGATCTGATAAAGTTGAAAGCCAATAACTAGCCTTGCAAAATATGTAGTGCCATCACACAAATAATTACCCGCGGGCCACCTAGTCAGGGAAAACGACGTGCTTACGGAAAAAAATTATCGTCGCGTTGCAATTTATGCTACGATAATCAGTTATATATCGTTTTAAAGCTAAACGATTGTTCTATCTAATGAAGTTGTTCATTTTAGCAGAGTTTAGATTTTTTTTTTTATACTTTTAACGACCGCGAACTAAAAACTACCTTGTTTACTTGAAAATCTCCAGACCATTAGCGATTTGTTGCACAATTTCAAACTTTGTCGGATTTTAATCTTGGAGGAATGAACTGAAAAAAATGTGAGCGATATTTGATATTTTGCATATTTACGAAAATATTAGGTCGCGAAGTTGGAAGTCGAATTTTTTTCAATTTGCTGACGCAAAATTTATCATAAAAACTTTTTCAAATAAAAATAAAAATTTCCTCACACGGTTTGTTAGGTGTTATCATTTTCTAACGACACAGAACATTTGACGCCGATATCTTAAATCGTGCGAGGTCAGGAGCTTCGCGAAGGTGAAAATTTGACCTAAAATTTAAGTGTTAGAAAAAGCGTGTAAAGTTAATTAAAATACAGAAAATGAGTGGCGGGCAATACAAACGAATGGGCTATTGAAACCAAGGGAAAACGTTGACGCGTCATTTGGAGTTTTAGAAATATACTTTAGGACACTATTAACTGAATTCCAGGAAAAAAGTCGTATTATGGATTTGTAATTATTTACCCTGGCCCGAGACCTTAAATGTTCAATATTTACGGGTTGGAGTTGGAGACGTTTTGAATGTTTTTTTTTTTACAAATACGCGCACGCGCTGGTAGGAATTTTTGATGAAACATTTCTCGTTCATTGTACTGGTACTCAGGTACAATAGTATTGAGTGCTGGTAAGTGCAAGTGCTTGTATTTGTAAACAAAACACGAAGGTAACAGAACTTCGCATCACAGCTAGGCCTCACAGGCTACTGGAAAAAGTTTGAAAAATAGCCGAATTGTTTAAAAAATGTCTTTAATAGCGGAGCTCCTGCGCGGGCCGAAGGCCCGCGCAAGCGGAGCACCATACCTAAGGGAAAAACGTATAGTATACTATCGAGTTGATTTTTGAACGTCACGGGCATTATGGAACATTTTAATGACGTCATTGATGACGTAAAGGCATGTGACTTTGGTATAGAGTTCCTCTTATGGTCTTTGAAAGTTTGTCCAAGTTTGGCTTCTATAGAAGCTACCCTTCGGGAGATATGATGTTTTCTTTATTTTTCTGGTATAAAACCTATAGCGTACGCCGTCCGTCCGTCCGTCCGTCCGTCCGTCCGTCCGTCCGTCCGTCCGTCCGTCCGTCCGTGTACACATGGGAACCCTGTGGTATGCAAAGCAAAAATTATGTCTCCTCAAGGGAACATGCTAAGACAACCATACTTGGGATTTTTTGTCTATGCCACAAGGGGGGTGCTGTAACACAAGGGGGGTGATGTGACGTCATCGATGACGTCATCAGTGATTGAAAAATTAATATCTCTAAAACAACCAAACTTTGATAGTGTAGTCTAGGTCACCAGGTGAGCGAATGAAGTGGTCACGTGATATGACGTCATCGATGACGTCATCTATGCTTTAAAAATGAATATCTCATGAAAGGAAAGCTCTAAAACAACCAAACTTGGGTAGTGTAGTCTAGGCCACCAGATGAGCGAAATGAGGTGGTCACGTGATATGACGTCATCGATGACGTCATCTATGCTTGAAAAATCAATGTCTCGTGAAGGAAAGACTCTAAAACAACCAAACTTGGGTAGTGTAGTCTAGGCCACCAGATGAGCGAAATGAGGTGGTCACGTGATATGACGTCATCTATGCTTGAAAAATTTATATATCGTGAAGGGAAGACTCTAAAGCAACCATGTAAACCATGTACACATGGGAATCCCTTTCATTCACATAGAAAATTTTATAACCAGGAGCTCCGCTTTTAGCCAGTGGCTAAATCTATATATTATTTATAGAAACAAATAAAGAATACTTACATTATGATCCTGGAGTGCATGTTGATTAGATTCTTGATTTTGAGGGGACAATTTCGGTCATAACTTCAAGCCACCGTTGAATGGGAGCGAGTGTACGTTGGAACGAGTGACACGTGGCTTGAGTTCAGACCCAATTGTCCCATCAAAACCGAGAATCTAAACAAAATATACACACCAGATCATAACGTGAGTATTCTTTATTTTTTCAAGAAATTCGGCTATTTTTCAAACTTTTTCCAGTAGCCTGTGAGGCCTGTGCTCGCATCGTCAGTTTTAAATATCTAGCTAATGGAATACACGGATTTTAGTTACGAAGATTGCATATTAATATTACATAACAACACAGCTGCTCTTCAATCCCGGCTTATTCTTGACTTGTTGTTCATACTCCTCCAGTTCGTTAAGATATGAAAGAGGCGGCCATCGGTTTTCCTCCACGTATTCCCTGTTCTCTCCCTGGAGGAGTTGGAACTCTTCTGTCGACTCGAATACAGAGTAGTTTGTAGCTATGAAGTTAAGACACCACCATGCAAGTTGGTCTGCATTGTAAGCCTGTGGGGACGGGAGAAAAAATACAATTCAATCTTACATACAGCCGATTGCGTTTGACTGTTAAACCCTAACAGTTCGCACGTTATGTTTAAACGTTGCGTTTCTAGGATAGAACGCGACGTTTCTATAGAGAACCAAAACGTTCTGCCCTCTCTGATTGGTCAGTGAAAAGTAAACATGGCGGTTGCCCATGGAAACGTCTCGCTTTTTGTCTCACAACGCATCTTTCAAACGTAACGTGTGAACTGTTTAGGTTAAACGTCAAACGCGATCGGCTGTATAAATACAGTAGTCTCATTTTGCCGCCATTTCTAAACTTTCATAAAGTAGCGAATTTCTTTTCTTAGTCTAAAGTTTCGATAACCTTGCTACAGAGCCTATGGATGCTGCTCGCTTTAGTGACCCCACAAAGCCCAGTGCCATGTTCCCCACTGTTTCGCGATCGCCGTTAGAGTTAGAGATCGCACTCTCCCCAACAGATACTAAATGGGGCGTGGTCGGGCCAAATTTCAACACGCTAAAACTACCACTCCTAAACGAGCATGTTAGCTTCCAAGTGATCACAACTTCTTGTGTATAATTAACAATTATTCGCCGAAGGCGAAGTGAATAGTGGCGAATAGTCCCCGAGACCGGAGGTCGAGGGGACTATTCGCCACTATTCACTGAGCCTGAGAAGAATAATTGTTTTAGTATATACTACACGGGAACACTCCAAAAAATATCCGAACGACACTAAATGTGGCATTTGCCGACATTTTGTAGCCTCTTTCTGTATGCGTGACGTTTGTCACGCACGTGACATTACGTCAGACTTCACTACAAGCATTCGGCTACTGAACACATGGTGGAAACTTGCTGCTGTTTTAGAGAAGCAAAAACGCTAGAAAACACTTGTTTTAAAACCTTAATACCGACTACGATAAACGATTTAAGTTTTTAGAAGGTTGCAAGGATGGATTCAAGGGATAAATTCGCATTTTGTGCCTTGGATTATGGATTGTGAAACTGCAGAGTTGCTTCGCTGAAAACACTTTGCCTTTGGTCGCCATTTCACCACCGATGGATGACTATAATTTTCAACCTGCTGGCAGAGAAATTCAAGATTCGTTTGGAATATTCAAACAGAAATTTGGGAAATTATCCTCTTCAAACTCTGGGACAACGAGGAAGACCTTGTTCATAAAACTAAGAGAGACCACTTTAAATACGTTTGATGTCGGATGGCTCGTGATCAAGCGAATCAAAAAGTCGACAGTAAGCTTAACTGAAATTCTCTCTTAAACTGCACTCAATGACTGGCTTCTACGATTTACTGTCCCTTCCAACCTACAGGTACATGTAAATGTTAGGCAAAGTAGATATGATTTCGACAAAATTGCCTTAATTAATATGTTGTTGTGAATGTAATTCGTCTCAAAAGTGCCGTGAACGAATCATCGATCTCTGTGATTCCGAAGAACTGAAAAACAAGAACAGCACATTTTCGAAGTTCAAGAAATACATTCTCTCTCTGATTCACCTTGAAAAACTAAAGAGACAACATAAGTTAATTGAGAAGGATTTTTCCGTTGCATTTCGAATCAGATAGTTCCTTTAGAAAGTAAAAATATCCGAACCATTTGCACTCGGGCTTCTCAATCTCGGGATAATGTTCTATTAGTATATAGTTCTAAAGTTCTATTAGTATATCACAAGGAATTCGAGCGGAAATCTAATCGAAACGAGCAAAACTTGTGCGGACTCGTATCCTGCCTAAATATATGCGCGCGCTGGAATTTATTCATGAGCCCACATTGTAAAATCAATATGTACAGCTGACTTTTGTGTAAAAGCTGCAGTCAAATTCCAAATTGCGTGATCTTTTCGATGCGAAGCGAGAATAGCCCAGGTTCGAATTACGCTCCAATGCTCACAACACAAAAGCTTCAATTCGAGGCTTTCTCCAAGTTCTAATACATTTACAGTAATTTCAGAAGAAAGCCTCGACTTGAGGTTATTGTTTGTAGGCATTAGAGCGTAATTCGAACATGGCCTATTCGAATAGTGTTTACGATTCAGATAACACATCGAGTGAATGATTCCGAAGCGATAATAGCATATTTGAACAAGAGAAAATGATTTATTTTCTCTTGATTTGTATTAATATAAAAGAAAATATTGTACGTTTTCAGAAAGTCCGCGATTTTCTGATGTGCGCACTCTTTATAGCTAGAAGTTTCTGAATGTTTTTGTGATAGAGCGGATAATATGGTTATAATTACGCTTGGTGCAAACTGCGCTTGTACAAATTTATTGCGGCCAAGACTAGAGGCGATTTGTTGGATTTTTCTAAGCTAATCAACTGAATGCGGCTTACGTAATGTCAGGAAACACACAAATAGGGAGTTGAGAATACTTTGAACCTTTCAAGTACCAGCACTCCAGGCAATGATGACTTCATCACCGCTGGTGACAATAACTTCGCAAGCCATCCAGCTATGAAACTTTTTTTATTGCAAATCAATCCGTTTACATCAGTGCTATGTTTTTATAGTGCTATGTTTTTATGTTATAATCTTCCCTAAATCTGCTTCGCTATGGCGCTGGCTATACTAGGAACCTAACTCGAAAAGCAATTGCTACTAATTAGACTCTAGCCATTTCCGGTCATATACTTCTATTGATGTTTCTCGTTCAGTATGTTGGACATAAATTCCAAGAACCACTCTACGACGATACGAACGAATGTGGATAGCAGAATATCTGTGCTGACTCTCGTCATGGTACTTCGTGCAGTTTTTCCACAACAAAATATTTAACTTTCACCTGAATAATTACTTGCAATGCATTGTTAATTTCAAGTTGGCAAGCGAAGAATACTTGAAATCTCGATATGCTTTTCCTTGAAAAATTCAAATGTTTCATATCTCCAATGCGTCAAAGTCCTCGTAGCATTCTATTCAAGACCACTTTCAGTTTCCACTGCTTTAAATCTGTTAAATCGAGTCACGGATCAGCGAAGATCTCTGAATGATTTTTTTGGAGTGTAATTGCAAATGACATTGCTGCACTGTAGTAGGAAGAATACTTATTTGAATGAATTTTTTTCAGTATGTTGGACACAAATTCCAAGAACCACTCCACGTCGATACGAATGAATGTAGACGGTAGAATGTATGTGCCGACTCTCGTCATGGTACTAGGTTCAGTTTTTCCACAAAATAGTATTTAATTTTGACCTGAATAATTATTGCTACAACATTGTCAATTTCAGGATGGCAAGGGAAGAATACACTTGAAATCTCGATATTCTTTTTCTTGAATAATTCAAATCTTTCACATCTCCAATGCTCCAAGGCATTCCATGTGACTTCCAACTGCTTTCAATCGAGCCTCGGATCCGCGAAGATCTCTGAATTACTTGTTTTCGAGTGTTCTTGCAAATGACATTGCAACACCGAAGGAAGAATACTCGCATCAATGAAATAATTATTTTCAGTATGTTGGACACAAATTCCAAGAACAACTCCACGGCAATACGAACGAGTGTAAATGGTAGAATGTCTGCGCCGACTCTCGTCATGGTACTAGGTTCAGTTTTTCCACAAAAAAGTATTTAATTTTGACCTGAATAATTATTGCTACAACATTGTCAATTTCAAGATGGCAAGCACTAAACAAGAATTTCTGCAGAATACACTTCCGTGGTGCTTTTTCTTGGCTAATTCCTATCTTCCACACCTCGCAGCATTCCATGCGACTTTCTACTGCTTTCGACGGGCCTCCGATCAGCGAAGAACACCGAATGAATGATTTCACACAGGAATTTCTTCAGAAACGACCGCTCGAAGAAAATAAATAAGTTAAAGAACTTTGACACAAATTCCAAAAGACTTTCCACTTTTTCTTGAATCCTCTTAGGGTAATTGAAGGTATACGAAAGTTCGAGCGTGGTACTAGGTTCAGTTTTCGAGGAATGAGACGTCAAAATTTCCTCTCTCGAATCCCATGGCGTCATCTTGCGAAAACATCTCAGGAATATTCAGTGAGTTAAAACGCGACCCCGGGAGAATACAAAGCGTCATAATTGTGCTAGATGCAAAGATCATTTGCTGATCAAGATTAGCTGAAGTTTTCGGCTTTCCTCGTGTCTCCGATCAGCTAAAATATAATTATAAAACTCCGTTGTCTGCCTCGGCACATTTCCAACAGAATCTCAATTTCAGAGTTTGACTGTGGGGAGGGGGGTTATTTTGTCTTACTGCGCATGCGAAATAACAGCAGGTCAGCAGCTTCACTGAGGGCTCAGCTCAAGATTTGTTTGCGAAGAGATGTACGGCTTGAATTCCTTGTGATATACCAAATCAGTGAATAGTCATTTTCGCGCGCTCTGATTGGTCCCTGAAATAGTAGATATCCAGCACTATTTACTGTTTTGAGAAAACTCTCAAAATGGCGGCTTGTTTCGCGCGTGTTATTGCGTTCTTAATCCACCGTATTTTATTCTACTGATTTGGTATATACTAAAACACTATCCCCCTCAGGCGAGTGTTCAGGATCTCCCACCCCTTTCTCCATTGCTAATGTTTACATAGCCCTAGCTGTACATGGCTACAATGCTGACGATGATATACTCAGGCTCCGGTTTCTTATGGTTTCTCCCTCCCCCTGTATGATCTTTTCATTGATATCCTTTCAACGTTTTCCTTACTTGTGCCATATGAAGAAGGTTGATAACATCTTTGGTGCCATCTCTAACTTTCTTCTGCACTTGTCGATTAATCATCTTGGTAATGTACAATTCACACAGGGTGACCAACCGAGGGAGACAGAACCTGTCAGCTAGTACCAGTATCTCAGCTGGGTCGCAGGATTCGATAGGGGCGCGGTCGGTATAGAGGTACTCCAGGACAGCCAGGAAGCCCGATAGGGTGGCATCCTCAATTGGGGTCTGGAAAACGATAACCATTGATTATAAGGATACAATATATAAGTTATCACTCCAACACACAGAACAGGATAGGAGGTCAGAGCTTCATATAACAGTATGAAATGAAAGGACTTATGTCTGGATTTGAAAAAGGTCGAGATTTATCAACGTATTTGTATGGTAAACATGAAAATAAAAAATAATTGCAGCAATGCAAAGACAGGTGGATAATTAAAATATGGCATAAAACACGAACCTCGCCTTGAGCCCTGCCTTCTCTGAAGGCTCCCCCTAACATAGCAGCCATGACGTCACACCTTGCAATCAGCACAGCTTTGTGTGCATATACCACTTGATCTTCCACGCGGAACTTTACATCTGAGAGCCTTGAGTTGTTGAGAAACAGTGACTTAAGTTTTGCTCCTGTCTCATCATTCAGATAGGTTCCTATACTAGGGTTCAGTTCATCTTCATCGTTTAGCTTGTTTTCACAAACTTGCATTAGCCAGGATAGATAGAATTTCTCGGCAGTACATTTGACATCTCTCAAGAAGTCTTTGTCCTCGATGTCAGTAGACCCTGGCAGCCCAGTATAAAGAAATGTGAGGACCGTCTCGAGCATGTCTCTTGAGATGTCATGGGCAATTTGTAGATTGCAAATTTCATGAGTGTCCCTCGCTTCCACCAAATTTAAATTGTTCCCTGACGTCTCATCCAGCACCCAACTGATATCCTCAAAGACTTTATCATACTTTTTTGGCACTGAATTAATCTTTTTGCTGGTGATGAAGATTTCCTGAAAAATTGGTGAAGCAGCACTTAGTAGAACTTGGTGGCCTTGCAGAGGAGGTGCATTGACGTCAGAAAAAGTAAAACGGACATCTGTTGAGCTGGTGGTATGTTGGAGCAACTTTTCCCAGTCATCAGCAAATATTGCTGTTTGCACTTCAACCCATGGAGCAAGACCTAAGAGATAACCAAACTATGTATGATTAGTGGAAGGGTGTCTGCACCTTCTTTTATCACTAATTCTTGGGTTTCACGTGTCACGTGACCAAACTAAAACTCCTTAAATATGCCTTTATTCCAAGACAATAAACAAAATAAGGACAGAACCCTTTAGATATTGTCATATACTTGTGGTTATGCGAGTTTCAGGTCAACCAAGTAAATATTTGTCGAGTTCTGGGAAATACAATTTTAGTAAGAAATGTATGAGAACTTTGCGATTCGATGCCTTATTCATTTCTCTTATGACATCTTTCAAAACATCTAATTCACACACAAATAGTATGGACTAACAGAAGAAGGTCAAGCGCTCTTTTTGACCAAATTTCAAGGAGATATGTTATTTTCTGAATGAAATATGAGTAACGTAATACGCGTCAAGATTACAGCAAAATGTATGGAGCCGCTATCTTAATAGTGCAGGAATATCGTGCAGAAAACGTAGTAAATTGTTCATTTTGATGGAAAAAGCATGAAACTTGGCAGGATGATAGAGCGTCCTATGCTGAGCAATTCTGGATGTAGACCCACCCTCGATAACGTATACTTCCAGTTGTATAACAGTGGAATTAATTATCCTTTAAACTAATAAAATGACGTGTTGCCTTTTGAGTTCGGTTCACAAACCTGAAGAGAAAGTGGATATCTCCACAGTGGGCGTGTTTTGGTTGGAAAAGATTCACCCTGGGCTAAGTTCTAATTCAAGCGATTTCTTAAGCGAGGGACAAAGCTGCCATCGCCGCCATTTTGCAATCTCCCACAGAAACTAAAAAAGAACTCAGTTCGCACAGCCGAAATCACCATAGTCATCTAAACCTAAATGGTTCTGTCACAGATTACTTGCAGGAATGTGCAGGGATAATTATTATTGGAAAGCTTTAAGCTGAGAAAAATTTTCATTCAAGTTTGAACAAACGTACACCGCCGTACACCGCCTTGCTTTCTGGAAGCACGCTAAGGCGAAATGCCACAAAGCCATGAATAATATTTTCTAAGTATAAATCCTGACGCTGCATCGCAAAACGAAGGACACAAACCAGAAGAGAAGGATGAAATCTTTCCAGTGGGCGTGTTTTTGTTGGAAAAGATTCACCTTTGGCTAAGTTCTAATTCAAGCGATTTTTTTCAGCGAGGGACAAAGCCGCCATCGCGGCCATGTTGAAATCTCCCACATAAACTAAAAAAAACACAGTTCCCTTAGCCGATAGCACCATAGACATTCAAACCTAAATGGTTCTACATTTGTGTGTAGGGATAATTCTAATTCGAGAAAGATTTGAGCTGAGAAAAATTTCATTCAAGTTTGAACAAACTTACACCTGGCACTGCCTACCAGAGCGCGCGCTAATGATATTCTCTAAATATTCCTATGATAAACTAAGACATTTCTAAGAACAGTTTAACTTTACCTGTTTCTTCTCTCGTGCCTTACTGATAAGCATTATACAAACAATTCCGAAGTCAAATGTTTTTCTGTAATAGGCTGCGTTTTCAATTTTAGCGGGTTCTTAGACAGATTTGAGAACCGGACTGACTCACCAAGACACACACACACACGTGCGTCATTTTCTCCACCAAAATCAGGGAGACCAGTGCAAACAACACACAAAAAGGGAGGTCATTAGTAATGTGAATCAGCAGTTTATGGAAGGGGAACTTATAGGTTGTCTTCTAGCGTCACGAAGTGACGGGCTGTTTTCTTGTAGACATGATAAGCTGGTAATCTTTGAAAGAAGACTTTGAAAGAGGCCTGCGCTTTGTTTGCTCAATTTTTGTCAAGTGCGTGGAGGGGATTTCGACGAATTTATCCGGCATGAGAACAACGCCCCCCCCCTGCTTTGTCCAAGCACGAGGATCTTCGCCCAGGGACAAAGTCAGATCTCCTTCTTTGCATTGAAAGGGAATGTCCTCCAAAGCAAGATAATCCACCCCCGGTCGTCGATGCTGTGGTGCTAAATGCTCCCGCCTGGTAAAACCAGGTACAATAAAACCTTTCAGAACTATGGGACACTAGTTTTTCTTCCGTACATCATAAGGCATTTACAAAGAGTGACGTTGTATGGGACAGGTATTCACCAGACACTCAAGGCAACAGCTAGAGAGCATCGAGGAAGAGGGCAGCGACGACAAGTCGAATCCACAACTCTTATTCCTACAGGATTCCCACGTTTTCAGGTATTCAAAATTCCTGGACATTCAAGGACCTTTTCAGGTTCCCTTATTTTTATTATTCAATATACACACTCAACATCTCGCAAATCTTTCTTCTGTAAAATATTTCCATGACTTTTAATGGCTTTGATGGGTTTTTGTGAAAATTCCATGACTTTCTAGGCCTGGAAAGAGCTTTTCAGGTCTCTTGGCAAACTTTGTGATCCATGTCTACTCTAGAAAGCAAGCAGGTGATATCTATGTATGTCGAAGATGTCGTATGCAACATCGATCGATAGAGATGTTTGTGGATGCACGCAGGAGGCTGACATCGATCGATGTCGATGGATCTATTTGGTAGTCTATTTGGTCAAGTGTTGTCGCAAAAATATTATGCTGCAATCATGCTGGATTTATTCCATCCGCCTGGTACTGTAAATATATGACGAGGGGGGGTTCTTGATCATGAATAGCAAAACATGCAATAAAGAATACACTGACTTAACATACCGAATTTCACCCTGGCACCGCTTTAAAGACTTATTAATTCCACTTCGATAAAACTGGAAGTGCATGAGTCAGGGCGTGGGTCTACATGCAAAATTGCCCATTGCACCACGGTACATCTTCACGTGAATTTGCATGCGTGTATATTGAAGGCAACGCCCTCTGTTACTGATTTTCTGATAATAAATCCCATCTTGGTAAACTGGAAGTACATGATCGGGGGGGGGGGGGGGGGGGGGGTTACGTATTGTAGAATTGCAGGGTATCAAGAGTGGATTACCAAGAGTTTCCATATTTACTATGTACGCCCGAATCACAGTCAGAAAAGTGTCTATTTTTAGAACTAGGATTCCCGTGAAAATTCGTCATCCACAGGGTTCCCACTTTCTCGCCACGCAAACAGTTGTGAGATCCAGCCTAAAATTAAATCGCAGATCAATCGAAAAACCTTTAAAGTCTCAAAGATAAGGTAGGATATTCTCTATTTAATGTGTATTGGGTATACGAGCATTCGAACCTGAGCATTCGAATACTTTCGCGCGCGAAATTCAAATCTAAAATAGACACTTTCTGACTGTGATGTGGACAAATACTGTACGAAAGATTCTAACTCTTGTTAATCCACTCTTGAGGGTATTAAATACTCTGTCACGATACAAAATTCCCGTGTCTGAAGACAAAAGGCAACACGTCATATTGTTAAGTTTAAATGATAATTAATTCCTCTTCGATAAAACTGGAAGTGCATGAGTTAGGGCGTGGGTCTACATACGAATTTGCCCATTGCACCATGGTCCATTTTCACACTAATTTCCATGCGTGTATCTTGAAGGCACTGTCCTATGTTACTGATTCTATGTGATAATGAATTCCATCTTGGAACTCTGGAAGTACATGATCAGGGGGTGTTACGTATTGTAGAATTGTAGGGTATTAAATACTCTGTCACGATACAAAATTTCGTGTCTGTAGGCAAAAGGCAACACGTCATTTTACTAGTTTAAATGATAATTAATTCCACTGCTAGAAAACTGGCAGTATTCGTTATCAAGGGTGGGTCTACATCCAGAATTGCTCAGCATGGGACACTCTATCACTCTGCCAAGTTTCATGCTTTTTCCATCAAAATGAACAATTTTTCACCAAATTACTGCACTATAAGGGACAGCAAGATGGCGGCCAAATCACGAAGCCCCTCAAAAGCGCACAATAATAATAGGAATAACATCGAATGACATTTGTAGTTATTCTATAATCATATATTCTCTACTAGTTTTCAAATTAGACCATGACCTCCTGTTAAAGTTCCCAATCGACTCTTTGAAATTCGTGACCTGGTGTTGCGTGACATGAATTACCTTCGGCGATATTTCTGTGTTTAAGGAGGCTGTCTACAATTTTTTCTGCTCTCCACCACCAAACTTTGTTTGCCTGCTGTTCAGGCTCAAAAACCTGTACCGGTCTGAACTTTCACATGGTTACCCTGGAGGGATTGAACTTTGTTGTAGTGTGCATTTTGTTGTGATCGGAGTTGCTATAGCAACTTTAATATATATGTTTAGCCACTGGCTAAAAGCGGAGCTCCCGGTTACATATTTTTCTGTGTTAATGAGACAAAAGGCAGCCATTGTACATAGCCTGTCATCATCATACCACGTGACCAAACACTACCATCATCCTTGCCACTTAGATAATTTCACCAAAGTTTGGTTCTGTGCGAGGTTCATCCCTTTCCAAGATTTATACATTTTCTGGTTTTATGACGTCATCGATGACGTCATACCACGTGATCATGCCATCGTACCCCCTTACTTCACCCAAGATTGGTTGTCTGAGGTTCATCCCTTCCAAAGATATAAGTCTTCTCTCGTGTGATGACGTCATCGATGACGTCATACCACGTGATCACGCCATCGTACCCCCCTTGCCACTTAGACAACTTCACCCAAGTTTGGTTGTCTGAGGTTCATCCCTTCCAAAGATATCAGCCTTTTCTCATTTGATGACGTCATCGATGACGTCATACCACGTGACTATGCCATTACACCCCCCTTGCCACTCAAACAGCTTCACCCAAGTTTGGTTGTCCGAGGTTCATCCCTTCCAAAGATATAAACCTTTACGCGTTTGATGACGTCATCGATGACGTCATATCACGTGACTAGGCCATCGCACTCCCATTGCCACTTAAGCCTGGTGCACACTTGCGACATAACGACATAAGAAAAACGTCACGCGAACAAAATTTAGTGGTTTCAAGAAGTTGAAGTCGTCAAAAAATAACATAAGATTGCTTTGGTGAAGTAATCTAATGAAGATCCATGGAAAATATTGATTGTTTCAAATATTTTCCCGTACTTTTTTCGTTGCAACATAACGTCCTTATGTCGTTATGTCGCTAGTGTGCACCAGGCTTTAGACAACTTCACCCAAGTTTGGTTGTCTGAGTTTCATCCCTTCCCAAGATATAAACCTTTTTACTTCCGCTTTAAAACTCGTCATGGGTTGCCTGTGCGACGACGGAACCACGGACGGAAGTAAATAAACCGGAAGTCCATCGCAAAACAGGTCGATGCATATACACTTTTGTGATGTTTCCTTTCCTCCTGCATGTAGCTATGGGGCTCCGCTACGCGGGCGTTTTAGAGTCTTCCCTTCACGAGATATTAATTTTTCAAGCATAGATGACTGGCTAAAAGCGGAGCTCCCGGTTACATATTATACTGTGTTATTATCATACCACGTGACCAAACACTACCACCCCCCTTGCCAGATAATTTCCCCCACTTTTGGTTCTGTTTGAGGTTCATCCCTTTCTAAGATAGTATACATTTTCTGGTTTGATGACGTAATCAATGACGCCATACCACGTGATAACGCCATCGTACCCCCTTTGCCACTTAAACAACTTCACCAAAGTTAAGTTGCCAGAGGTTCATCCCTTCCAACGACATAAGCCTTTTCTCGTTTGGTGACGTCATCGATGACGTCATAACACGTGATCACGCCATCGTACCCCCCTTGCCACTTAAACAACTTCACCCAAGTTAGGTTGCCTGAGGTTCATTCCTTCCAAAGACATATAGTACGGGAGCTGACCCCAGAAAAAAGTGGTCTCGTTCAACTCACTTTACATACAAGAACTTACTGTTCGCTTTGGCTGCCAGATGGCTGAAGATCATCGCCAAGTAGTTAGTACATTCAAATTATGGTATCAGTTTCGAGCTACAGCTAGATGTGTCAGGGGGGTGGGGGGTCTTTTCAGCCACCAAATTCTAGCAATTTTAGCATGTTGCAAAACATGAAATCAGCATATCTTTTGACTGTGGGGTGCGAATCGATTGATATTTGGACATCATCTGTTATCCATGGAGGTCTTTCTTTTGCACTTGTCTTATGTGAGATTTATCGTTACCATGGCAACGGTTGTCAGGGGAATGAGTTTCTTGGACTTTGGGCAAACATTGTGCTCATAGCGATTTTCAACATGCCTTATTGCGTGCATAGTGGACTCAGAAACAAGTAAGTCATATTATTCCAAGTGCGGGTTCCCCAAAGAGTAACATATTACAAAATAGGATCCTTTGAGCACTGTGCCACCTTACGGTAAAAGTCAAAAGTTGCCAGAACTGCTCAAAACCCCACTTTCTATCTCAGTTATAACGAAACTACAAAAATATATATCACTTTTGGCTATGTGATGTGCAGCAGATGATATTTCGCTATCGTAACCAACTTATCGAGTTCTTTCTTTTGCACAAGTTTTATGTTGGTTTTCCGTAACCATGACAACGGTTGCCAGGGGCATAAATATTGCTAGACTTGTGTAAATATTTGAGGTGAATAGTGAATTTTAGGTGCATTTTCGCATCTTTCAAAACCCTGAAACTATATTAATCATATCACTCCAGGTGTAGATGGCCCTAAAGAGTAACTTATAATAGAATAAAAAAATTGGAGCATTGTGCCACCTTGCGTTCAACATCAAAAAATGATAAAACGGCTCAAGATCCCCCTTAATTATATCACTTTTGTTGAAACTATAAGAACACATTACGTTTGACTATGCCATGTAAATTGGTAGATATTTCTCTATTGTAAGAAATCTATCAATATCTTTCTTGTCTATGTTGACTTCGTAACCATGACAACGGTTGCTAGGGTTAATGTTTTTTTATATTTGCGCTAAATAGCGATGTTTATGTATTTTTTCGTACTTCTAAACTCATAAAACATGGAAGTCATATCCCTTCAACTCTAGATTATCTTTTAACTAGGTAATGTAACTGGATGATATTTCACTATTTTAAGAAATTCGGCGGGTTCTTTCTTTTACACTAATTTTATTTATGTTTTCGTAACCATGACAACTGTTGCCACGGATAGGAATTTTGATGAACTTGACGTGTAAATATTTGCGCTTAATGGTGAATTTAAGTGCATTTCCACATGTTTTTATAGGTCATTTCACTCAAAGGGTAGGCGACCACATATCACAAAATAGGATATTCTGTGTATTGTGCCACCTTACAAAGGGAATCAATATGTGCTAAAATTGTTCACGACCCAAGTTTTGTACACAATCGAAATCCATAAAGTCTATTTGCCCATTTGTTGTGAATGGATCAATATTTGCACATCATATGTTATCCAGAGAGATCTTGCTTTTGCAGTACTACTATAAATAACCGATTTTTGTAACCATGTTAACGCTGTTGCCAGCTATGTGAATTGATGTCCGTAATATTACGCCGCTCCAGTTCAATGTATCAGGCATGGCTTTGTCGTTGTCCAGAAGTCATTATTCTATTAAAAGCGCCCCTGTTTCCCAAATGTCACGAGAGGGAAAAAGCTACTAAAGGGACTTATTATATAATGTTACCAGATATCCATGTGATAAAGCAGTGAATAAAAATCGTATCAGTGAAGTGATACGATATCACTTCACGGCAAGAATAAAATGCAATTTGTCTTTCTTCAGAGTATATAATAAACAAATTATGACATGGCAGTCGAGCAAGTGAGCGGTATGACACGAAAACAAGTGACTAATTAAAGGCATGCCGTAGGCTAACTCGTGGCTTTTCCCGTTGAAAAACGTGCAGAATATCGGAAATACCGCACTTCTAGCTGCGCTCGGTTATTAGTATTTTGCAGTTTATTTGACAGGGGACATGAGCTTACTATTTCTAATCTCGCAGTTTATGAATGTTCTACTCCATAAAGTTGTTCTATAGCCAAAAAAAACTTAGGGAGAGGTGATACTTAGATCAGAGCAAAATATATGTTTTACCATCTTTGTGCAGAGGAGGTAAGGTTCTTTTTACAGTTTAGGCTTAATTAAAAGAAGCCTTTAAAACTAATTCGATTTTTGCGCACGCACCTCTTATCTGCCCACATTTTGCACCCTCTTGCCTCTAGATGCCTTAGCTTTGCATAGTAAAGCTGGTTAATAATGCATAATAATGGCTCCCACATGGATACATTTAGCGACGATCTGTTGTATATATACTTTGTTGAAGGTACAAGGGTAACTGAGAAAAACAAGGTGTTTTATTTGAGTTTTGAGTTTTAGTCCCGCAAGTGGCTAGCGGGCGTCCCGAGGGATTGGATGGATGACTTCAGCATAAATTATGCTAATATCGTGCTAAAGTAGGAGTGAGTGAGTGACATCGAGTCCCCACGATAACTCCTTGGCTGTTGCTACGCAACTAGCCACGAGTTTAAAAAGGACATCAAGTTCTTGCCATATAATCTCTATCTGACCCTGTGATCCAAAGCAAATGGCTGTTTGCTTTCATGGAATAAGCCAGTCGCCTGTTACTTATAATTGGTCGTCTCAGGAACCAGGTTCCATCAACCATGGAAACAACGGCTATGAAAAATATTTTCTTTGGACGAAATTAGAATGCTTCCTTTCTGCAAAAATGTCATTCCACTAACCACGCTGTCCAAATATAGATATTGACTATCAGCTTGCATCATATGGACTTTCGGCTTTTTATCATTCACTTTATAATTAATAAATAACAGAACTCCATGGTTGTCCAATTAAGATCCCGTCCACACTACTCCGTTTTCAAACGAAAACGGATACTTTTTGCTCCGGATACGGCTATCGTCCACACTACAACGCCGAAAACGATCACCGAAAACGGATCAATCCGAAAACGCTCTCCAGAGTGGAGCGATTTGAAAACGGAGCTGTTTGAAAAGGCTGTTTTCTAGTGTGGACGGGTGAAAACGATGCTATATGAAAACGATGACGTCACCACAGCAAACCCGACCAATTCCACAGGCCAACAGATGGAAATGCGCCGTGCGTTCAGCTTATTTAAGCATGCAACCTCGTCCCCAGGGTCTTCTCGGTCGTTTTCAAAATGGCGGTTAGCTCGGGAGAAGACCCTGGGGGAGGCTGGGTCACATGACCGTTTCGAAACAAAGACAACCTCGTTCCCATGTCCTCAGACAGTGGTCACCAACCGCCATCTTGAAATTACCCACAAGACCCTGGGGACGAGGTTGTTGAGCATGCCCACTGAATGCATAAGAGCGTTTTCGTACGGATACGCGTTGTAGTGTGGATGGGCGAATACGATACGAAACGATAAGTGTGGACGCAATTGAAAACGGAGCAAAAAGTATCCGTTTTCGTTTGAAAACGGTGTAGTGTGGACGGGGTCTAAGACGAATGAGTTTTTGCAACTGATCCGGGGTCATTTTCGAATCCAGAGCAGGCGAGAAGATTGCCTTCGCTCATCGGCTGATTTTGAAAGTTGGGGCATGTGCGTAAAGTTATTTCTCTCGACGGCTCTTTCATGACATCATGGCATCATGACTTTTGATACATTTTTCCAACCCTTATCAAGTAAACACAACTACAATACTCGTTTAGCCTCAAAATTTAATTATTACCTTCCAAAAGCTCGCACGAATTTTGGAAAATTTAATATAAGATTCTTAGGAGTTAAAATCTGGAATTCTATTGACAAAAATGACAAATTGCTCCATCGAAACCTCTATAAAAATAAATTAACAGCCGACAGAATTGCAAATTACTAATTTACTTTCTCTAATATTAATTATGCACCACCTCTGCATCCTATCTCGCTATTTTTTCGTACTTTTATTTTATTTTGTTTTGTTTGTATACTCGTCGTGAAGTCTTCCCTGTGTTTTTTCCCTTTGCAACACACAATCTATAGTACCATCAGTGTTTCCTTTTCTCTCCGATACATACATTACAATTTTTCCAATCTTAAGTGAACCCTAGCTCGATTAGTCTAGTGCTACTCTCTAGGTTGCCTGTACAAACTATTTTATGTCGATTTTGCACCTATAAACTACCTGCCTGCATTACCTTAACTATATTTTTTATAACCAAATGTAAACTGCAAAGTACAAATAAAGATTGGTGTTGTTTTTGTTGTTGTTGCATCAATATTGGAATAACAAGACTTACATATTTTTGCGTACAAAAACAAGCAAAATGCGTTTTAAACGTTGTTACTAGAAGTTTCTGAAAGAAAGCGGAGTGCTGCGAGGACATTTTTTTTAACGTTTTTTGCAAAATGTCTGAAATCAATCATCTGATTATTTGAAGTGATTTATTTTAATAGTGCGGGGGATCGCTAGCCTGCGAATCGCGTGTACCGGATATTCGCAGGCTAGGGATCGCAAACGAGCCCTACCCCTTCGATTTCCGCGTTTCACGCTTCGTTTTGGGGGATTCCACGATTTTTTGTGCTAACCACAAAACCGTGAGATTTTGCTTCCAATACAAAAATTGTACGAGCGAAGCGCGAGAGATTTACCCGCATCCTCAGTGCGGTGCGGTGTGGGGTTGGTAAAAAAAACTGACTATACAAAGACTTGATCGAATAGACAAGTGACCACCCGGTAAGCTGTCACTCAAACCGTTATAGTTCAAAGACCAAAGGCGCCCGAGGGAAATTAAATGTTTTGAGATCCTCGCATCAAATACTGGCGTGACGACATCAAGGAGTGGACTGGCCTGTCGGGCGCTGGGTGCTCCACATTAGCACTCGACAGGCACGCTTGGAGAAGCATGTGTGTGGTCCCTAGGATCGCCGACCCTCAACCATGGAAGGCAAGGCAGGCAATAGGCAAGGCAAGGCTCCCTCGGAGTGACATATGTTTGATGAGTTATAAATCATTATTAAGCGCAAATATTTACACAAGTTCATCAAACTTCATGTCCCTGGCAACCGTGGTCATGGTTACGAAAAAATAAAGAAAATTATTGCAAAAGAAAGAATTTCTTAAAATAGTGAAATATCATCCTAGAAGATATATATTTTTACAGTTTCGCAATAACATAGATATACGAAGTGGGGTTTTGAGCAGTAATGGCAACTTTCGCCTTTCGCTGCTAGGTGGCGCAGTGCTCAAAATGTCCTATTTCGTAATATGTCACTCTATGTATAGGGTCATCTAGAGTTGAAGAAATATGACTTCCATGTTTTATGAAATACGCAAAAATACACTTAAAATCACTATTTCGCAGGAATATTTAATAATATTAACTTCCCTGGCAACCGTTGTCATGGTTACGAAATCAACATAGACTAGTGCAAAAGCAAGACCTTGATAGATTTCTTACGATAGAGAAATACCCACCATTTACATGGCATAGTCAAAGTTCTTATAGTTTCAATAAAAGTGATATAACTAAGTGGGATTTTTTGCAGTTTTATCATTTTTTTGATGTTCATTGCAAGGTGACACAATGCTCCAAATGTCCTATTCCATAATACGTTATTCTTTTTGGTCATCTACACTTGATATGATTAATCTGGTTTCTAAGTTTTGAAAGATGCAAAATGCACTTAAAATTCACTATTTACCCCAAATATTTACACAAATCTAGCAATATTTATGCCCCTGACAACCGTTGTCATGGTTACGGAAAACCAATATGAAACTAGCGCAAAAGAAAGAACTTGATAAACTGGTTACTATAGCGAAATATCATCTGATTCACATCACAGTCAAAAGTTATATATTTTTGTAGTTTCGCTATATAACTAAAATAAAGTGGGGTTTTGAGCAGTTTACCAACTTTTCATGTTCCTCTCAAGGTGGCGCAATGCTCTAAATTTCCTTTTCCATAATATGTTACTCTTTAGGGTAATCTACACCTGGAGTGATAAGATTAATATGTTTTTGAGTTTTGAAAGATGCGAATATGCACCTGAAATTCGCTATTCACCCCAAACATTTACACAAATCTAGCAATATTTATGCCACTGGCAACCGTTGTCATGGTTACGGACAACCAACATAAAACTAGTGCCAAAGAAAGAACTGAACAAATGTGTTACTATAGCGAAACATTATCTGCTCCACATCACATAATCAAAAGTTATATATATTTTTGTAGTTTCGCTATAACTGAGATAGAAAGTGGGGTTTTGAGCAGTTCTAGCAACTTTGGACTTTTACCGTAAGATGGCACAGTGCTCAAAGGATCCTATTTTGTAATATGTTACTCTTTGGGGAACCCGCACTTGGAATAATATGACTTACTTGTTTCTGAGTCCACTATGCACGCAATAGGGCATGTTGAAAATCGCTACGAGCACAATGTTTGTCCAAAGTCCAAGAAACTCATTCCCCTGACAACCGTTGCCATGGTTACGATAAATCTCACATAAGACAAGTGCAAAAGAAAGACCTCCATGGATAACAGATGATGTCCAAATATCAATCGATTCGCACCCCACAGTCAAAAGATATGCTGATTTGATGTTTTGCAACATGCTAAAATTGCTAGAATTCGGTGTCGAAAAAGACCCCCCACGCCTCTGACAAATCTGGCTGTAGCTCGAAACTGATACCACAATTTGAATGTACTAACTACGTGGCGATGATCTTCAGTCATCTGGCAGCCAAAAACAACAGTCAGTTCTTGTATGTAAAGTGAGTTGAACCAACTCGTTTTCTAGAGCACTTTTTGGAAATCAGCTCCCGTACTAAGAAGCCTTTTCTCGTTTGATGACGTCATCGATGACGTCATACCACGTGACTATCTCATCACCCCCCCCTCCCCCCCTTGCCACTTAGACAACTTCACCAAAGTTTTGTTGTCTGAGGTCTGAGGTTTGTCCCTTCCAAAGATATAAGCTATTTCTCGTTTGATGACGTCATCGATGACGTCATAACACGTGACTATGCCATCGCATCCCCCTTGCCACTTAGACAACTTCACCCAAGTTTGGTTGTCTGACTTTCATCCCTTCCCAAGATATAAACCTTTTATTAACTTCCGCTGTAAACTGCTCATGGGTTGCCTGTGCGACGACGGAACCACGGACGGAAGTAAATAAACCGGAAGTCCATCACAAAACAGGTCGATGCATATACACTTTTGTGTTGTTTCCTTTCCTCCTGCATGTAGCTATGGGGCTCCGCTTCGCGGGCGCCTTCGGCGCCCGCGGGAGCTCCGCTATTATTTTTCAAGCATAGATGACGTCATCGATGACGTCATATCACGTGACCACTTCATTTCGCTCATCTAGTGACCTAGACTACACTACCAAGTTTGGTTGTTTTAGAGTCCTCCCTTCACGAGATATAAATTTTTCAAGCATAGATGACGTCATCGATGACGTCTCATCACGTGACCACCTCATTTCGCTCATCTGGTGACCTAGACTACAGTATCAATGTTTGGTTGTTTTAAAGTCTTCCCTTCACGAGATATTGATTTTTTCAAGCATAGATGACGTCATCGATGACGTCACATCACGTGACCACTTCATTTCGCTCATCTGGTGACCTGGATTACATTACCCAAGTTTGGTTGGTTTAGAGTCTTCCTTTCATGAGATATTCATTTTTCAAGCGTAGATGACGTCATCGATGACGTCATATCACGTGACCACCTCATTTCGCTCATCTGGTGGCCTAGACTACACTACCCAAGTTTTGTTGTCTTAGAGTCTTCCCTTCACGAGATATTGATTTTTCAAGCATAGATGACGTCATCGATGACGTCATATCACGTGACCACCTCATTTCGCTCATCTGGTTGCCTAGACTACACTACCCAAGTTTGGTTGTTTTAGAGTCTTCCCTTCACGAGATATTGATTTTTCAAGCATAGATGACGTCATCGATGACGTCACATCACGTGTCCGTGTTACAGCACCCCCCTTGTGGCATAGACAAAATATCCCAAGTATGGTTGTCTTAGCATGTTCCCTTTGAGGAGATATAATTTTTTCTTTGCATACCACAGGGTTCCCATGTGTACACGGACGGACGGACGGACGGACGGCGTACGCTATAGGTTTAATACCAGAAAAAGAAAGAAAAAATCATATCTCCCGAAGGGTAGCAGCTATCATATCATTGAATAATTGTCGTTTTTTGCTGAATGCACTTGGGAGGACTGGGTCGAGTCGTGCAGGCTAGCTGTGGGCTATTTTAGCGTGGTTACCAAGCCAAAATCAATGGCGGACAGATCGAGAACTCGAATCTCTGTAATTCCTGCAAGTTTTCATTCAAAATTTCACAGTTTTCTTGCTACATTTGCCGAAATTCTTATCAAAAGAGGATCTCCTGTCACTTCCTTATAAGGTAAATGATTCCAAATATGGTTTTGGCCGTGAGGTGTTGAAAAACGACAATTTTCGGTTGGAGATGTTTCATATGAGAAGCCAAACTTGGACAAAGTTTCAAAGACCATAAGAAGAACTCTACACCAAAGTCACGTGCCCTTACGTCATCAATGACGTCATCAAAATGATCCATAATGCCCGTGACGTTCAAAAATCAACTCGATAGTATACTATACGTTTTTTCCCTTAGGTATGGTGCTCCGCTTGCGCGGGCCTTCGGCCCGCGCAGGAGCTCCGCTATAACCACACCCTTGTTTATAATACGCAGTCATCCGACGCGTTGCGCGACCTAAACTTTTAAAATGACACCCCTCACACTAATCCCTGAGTAGCTAGCATTAATCACAGCAAGTTTGGAGAGAATTCATTGGGCCGGTTTTATGTTATTCGAACGGACTTTTTCAGCCTCCAAAAATCAAAGTTATTTATGCCGCTAAGTATTTCCTTGAAAAGAATGGCTAATATCTGCGGAATTAAGAAATCCTTTCCTCCCGAATAATCTACAAACCCAAGGCAATGTACCAGCCAAATTTCACTTCTTAGAATGCTTCCGATTTTGTTTGGCATGTGTTCAAGGAAACTGCAAAATTTGAGAAATAATAGATTACTAGCTGATGCCCGTGAAAAATTCACGGAGTGTAAGGGGGATATTTATTTTACTTAAAGTGTTCTCTGTTTAAAAAAAACGGGGAAAAAATCACTATGGCCATATGGATGTGGGAAGGGGTTCATGATTTCCCCCTTCCATAAACTGCTGGATTTACATTACTAATAACCTCCAATTAGCATGAGTACCCCGTCCCATCATGCCGAAATAAATGAAGTGAGCCCAAAAGGATGTTTTTTTGCACTGGTCTCCCTGATTTTGGTGGCGACAAAATCACGCGGTGTGTCCGTCTCTCAAATCGGTCAAAGAACCCGTGAAAATCGAAAGCGCAATTTGACTTCGGAATTGTTGGTATGTTTATCATATCTCAGTGAGGGGAGAGAAGAAACAAGTCAAGTAAAAATGTTCTAAGGAATAATACTTTTCTTAGTTTATCTTATTTATATTTTTTCGGCTTTATCCCTCGCCTCGCTTAAAAAATAGATTGAATTAGAACTTAGCCCACAGTGAATCTTTTCCAACAAAAACATGCCCACTGGAGGGATTTCCTCCTTCTCTTCGGGTTGTGTCCTTCGTTTTTGCGATAGAGCCGTAAGGATTTATACTTAGAGAATATTATTCATGACTTTCACGGACTTTGTTTTGTAAATGTGTCACTTCGACTTAGCATGACTTAGCGCGTGCTCCGAGGGAAGCAAGGTAGTGTGTACGTTTGTTGAAACTTGAATGAAATTTTTCTCAGCTCAAAACTTTCGAATTAGAATTATCCCTGCACAATCCTGTGTGTAATCTGTAAGAGAACCATTTAGGTTTCAATGTCTTTGGTGCTTTCGGCTGCGCGAACCGAGTTCTTTTTTAGTTTCTGTGGGAGAATTCAACATGGCGGCGATGGCGGCTTTGTCCCTCGCTTAAGAAATCGCTTGAATTAGAACTTAGCCCGAGGTGAATCTTTTCCAACAAAAACACGCTCATGGTCCAGATTTCCAGCTTCCCTTCGGGTTTGCGAACTTCTTTTGGCGGCACAGCTTCAGGGCTGAGCGGAGCGAGTGTCGACACGATTTTCCTTACGGTATTAATATATAGATAAATCTTCCGTTTGTTATAAAACTTACACTTTTCGCCTCTGACACAAATCTCATATGTAAAAGTTTTTGATACTTCCGTAAATTATTCTTGAATATACACCAAAGATAACCTCCAAGTCTTGAGTTCATTGAAGTATTTTAAGGCACCGAGAAAAAATGCTAAACTTCACTACTCTTTCGGTTTGCTCGAGCCGGTTTTTGTCATTGTACTTAGTTTTAGCATGAGCTCGATATTTTTCTATAGCACATAAAAGAGGAGGCCACCATTGCAAATTATGCAAGAAAAATTGATGGCGAAATATTGTTATTTATTACGTATTTAACTCAAAGCGATCTCTGTTTAATCTGCACTCTCGACAACCTTATAGTATTGCGACATCGGTCAGATACATAAATACGATATATTTGTCATTCTGTGGTGGTATCGGCTTCAAGAGTGTTACGCATAATTTGAACAGGTTCAATAGTCATTTGAGTTCAATAGTATAATTCATATGATCAGCGAATTTTCATGGCTAGTTTAATCGTTTCTTGATGATACCCTTGGTTGGTTGAGAACAATCAACAAAGATTTAACATGGAGAAATGACCTTGCTGGAATTTTAGCGGGCTCGGAGCATTCAATATAATTTACTTGAAAACTGATATTAACCAATAAAGATTTAGATATACATAAAACGGCAAAAACGAATGATAGTAACGTCCGACGTTTCGGCGTCATCTTAACGCCATTGTCAAGGCAAAAATACAAATCTAAAGGTAAGGTTCATGCAGAGTTTCTGAATACTAATAGTCACATTAGACAAAGACTTTCGCCCGGATGGAATCCGATTGCACGTTCAAAACTGATACTAAACATAATTTTCACTGGTGTTCTCGACAATCGCAAACGCGAATTATCAAGATTGACTTCAAAACATGCCCAATGCTTACCATAGAGAAACTTACCGTATGTGAAATGATTCAGGTTCTCCTTTAAAATGAGCAAGCAACCTCCAATTACGGGATGTAACAAGACAACATGGCTGCAATATTGACGAGGCTTGAGTTTCTTTGAACGTCCCATGATAACAACTCGAACCTATTGCATGTTCCTTTCCATAGAATAGGCAGCAAAGACATAGATAAAAACCTTTAGGCGAATTCTGGAGTAATTCATTTCAATTTCGTTCCACATATCACGGTCAAATCCCGTAAACATTGAGCTGTCATGACCCTTCTCCGAGGCATGAGGGAGTTCAATAAATCTAAGCCGCGCATGCTAATGCAAATGTCCCTGCTACTATTTGAATAAACATGTGAGACAAACTCCGTATAGATAGCGCATGCGTTGACCGCGGTGTGACGTAAAGGGTGTGACGTAAATCTATTGTTGCGGACATCGGCAGCCCTGACTTGAATGCGATGGCAATAGTGGGAGTACCACAGGTGTCCCACTAAAAACGTATCTCATCGTTCAAATTTGAAATGAAAAAAAAAACATTTCTTGAGCAGTACGCATTATCTGATTGAATTTAATTATCATGTTTGATTATTTATATAATGACTTTCTTGAATACATTTATAAAAATAGTTAATATATTTTATACATTTTGCAAACAAAAGTATTTAATTTCAGTTGATTTGTTAGTTACTCCTGCTTTGGATGTTAGATTACTGGGGTCCAGTTTAACAAGTTCTGCTTTCTTTGGACCTCAGTTCACTCATTGTAAACAAAAAAGTGATAGATACATTGGTAAATTATAACAATGAGTGGAAATAAAAGATTATTATTATTATTATTATATTTTATTGTGCTATTCGCATTGGTAACCGAGCCTTCTGGTGACATTTTTGCGAACTAGAAAACCTTTCTCCTTTCACAAATTAAGGAATTTTGCATTTTTTTCGATATCACGTCCAATACGGAGACTTTCCAAAATGTCACGTATGGATTTCGCAAACTAACGAAAAATACAAATGTTATAGAGTCCTAAAGTGTGAGGTAACAAATTTGAAAAATTTCGATTTAGCAATATTTGTTCCTTGGGGGGAGAGAAGGCTAAACTTTGCATAACAAAACTCATACCTGCAGGTGGCATGACTGGTGGTTGGTGTCCCTGTGGTTTTTCAGCTTTGAATGCAGTCCTCCACCATCCCCTCTTGTAGTGTCTCATGACTCTTCCCTGTTCAGTTCTCAACATCCCAACAGCCCTGACAGCAGTCATTATGACTTCTTGTATCCCAATCTGTTGAAGAGAACTGCATTCAATGTACACCATACCAAGCCGTTTTGCCAGGGCTTTGGCCTCCTCATATCTTACTACTTCCTGGCTGTTCCTGTGAATAGAAAGTGAATATGTAATTAATAAAATAGCCATACCATGCAATCACCACCATCAGCCCCTCCCTCTTTGTAGGCAGTTCGGGGGGGGGGGACTTCCTATATGTCATCAGGCGGGGGTGCTTGTTCTATCTTTTAGGGGTTGAAATTCGGGTCCCAGGTATCTTTTAGGGTATAAGACGAAACAAAGGCCAATTTTCCCAGAAATGGTATCTTCTATGGTGTTCACGGCAAAAATGAAAGACGCTAGTGCTGGTACTCGGTAGACTGTCTTCCCAGTCATTGTTTCTTGTGTGATCGTGGCTGGAATTTGAGAGCCATGTTGAAAATGGTATCTTTTAGGGTTAAACTTCTGGTTGACCACTCCTTGATTGGTATCTTTTAGGGTTGAAATTTTATTTTCCCAATAAGCACCCCTGCCCGACGACATATGGGAGTCCCCCCCCCCCCCGGGAGACAGCTACACACCTAATTCAATAAAGGTTGCATTGGATTTGGTTGTTGAAGCATTGGAGCAAAATGTGATTCTATGAGTGACCACATACCATCATTTTGGCACTCAATGTCCACTGACCAATTTGAGGCTACAAAATCATTGAATTTTGTTTATAGCAGGAATGAAAGAGTTGTCCAAAAAAAAAAGTAATATTTTCTGTAAGTCTCACATCTGGTCTGCCTGTGGTTTTTGTGTGGTCCCAGAAAATATTCATCCCCCCTCCCTCCCTCCCACGAGGGGTGTTGAAAGGTACACTATTTGCATGGAAAAAATCAGGTGAATTTTCTGGAAACAGACAGTCTTTCATGGTCTTTGCAAGGCATGACTCACAGGAAAGGAAAAACAATATAGTTAAGAATAGTTAAGTACAATATGAGAATTACAATCCAGCTCGCTCATTAAGGTCCTCAGATCAACTGCTTTTGAACGTTCCTCCAGCCAGAACTAAAACATACGGAGACAGATCTTTCTCTGTTTATTCCAGCAGACTCTGGAACACACTACCTCTCCAAATTAAACAATCTGAGACTTTGGGAATTTTCAAATCCAAACTTAAAACTTACCTTTTTCGGAATATATATACGTAATACTAATGCGTTGGAGTCCTGGCTACACAAATAACTTGTAGTTTTATTATCTTTTATGTTTTATTTTTTAGAGTTTTTATCTTTTATAAATTTTAGAATATTTTTATTTAATTAAATACATATATATATATATATTTTTTCCACATATAATGTACATTCAAAGCATGTAAAACACTGAAATGTAAAGCATTGAAACTATGGTGTAATGCTATATCTATTATTATTATTATTAATATAAAATACTTCCAAATATAGTAAGGGATTTCCTAATAAGATATTTCACAATGGTGGTAAATTGACAGCTTTAGCCGAATTTTTCTGTATATGAATCTGCATTTTTACAACTGAAAAGAAATGGATAAATAAAGACCCAATAGCCTGAGTTCCAAAATCATGGAGCAATCATGTGTCGTGTTATGCGGGGGTTTAATCTTTCATGACCATTTGCCGACCCAGCATTGCTCTCAAACCTATTTAATTCCAAAAAAAGATAACAAAAATGGTTTCACTCTCTTATGGTTTCACTATGAGACTCATGGTTTGAGGCATGATCTCAAGGTCTCACAGTTTGCCTTGAAAATCTCACGGTTTTTTAAAATTTTCTTTCATTAGAGAAAAATATGATTTGAGCCATTGATTTGTGCAATCCAAATTGAAACCAGCTGTAAAAACAGTGTACAAGTGGATTTCTTTTAAAGGTACAAATAAAAGACTTGTTTGCTGAAGATGGCACCCTTTTATTTCAGAGTACAGATACTAACTTTGATTTTCTAGATTTATTTTTCCTAAAACGTATTTATGAGGCGTTACCTTCTCCGTGGAAATCGTTGTTAAAACAATCTGTCTCATGCATTGCCGCACTGACTTTGCCATTTCAACGTGATGAGTATGTACTGGATTTCGACACAACTTCTATTTTACTTTTTAAGGCATCCTCACGTACTTTCTATAATCGTTTACTGTCCTTTAAGACTGTGTCGCCTACTGCGCAAGCCCACTACAATGCTTATTTTTCTCCCACCACTATGGAAAAACGTGTATTTAATTCCTTACGTTTGCTCAATTGAGACAAAAATCCGGGAGTTCCAGTTCAAGTTTTTGCATCGCATCATCTACACAAACTCAAAATTATACAAAATTGGCAAAGTGCACTCTCCTCTCTGCTCTTTTTGTGCGAAAAATATTGAAACGATGGAACACCTTTTTTGGTCCTGCTCAGTCGTTCAATCCTTTTGGTTTAGCGTGCAGGTCAATTCTTTCAAAACTCGAATATCCAAAGAACCCCTCGCGATGGCTTAAACGAGATCATTTTCCTCCATCTCGCTATGCAGAGAGCTGGGAATTTATCCGATTTATGTCAAATTTGGCAAGGTATTAGTATTTGGAAAGATGTTTCGATTGATGGAAATCTGAAGATGATGACTGACAATGTGACGTCACTACAGGCCGTTAAAAATGGCGCCAAAGTCAGGAATTTGTATATCAACCATTTTAAACGTTGGTAAATGTTCTAACCACTTAGCCGACTCCAAAACCGAAAACTTCATCAAAATCGAACATATAGATCAAAAGTTATTAAGAAATCGTGATTTTGAAGCTCCCGCCGGAATCTCTGGAATTTAATTGTTCCTTGACCATATAAGGTAAAATTTCGGCGATTTTAAACGTCAACGCGTTAACCCCTATGATGTTGTTTCAAGCAGTTATGGCAATATTTTAAAATTTGTAGTTACTTTGACTTTGACATGAAACTCGATACCTTGCTTACGTCACTTTGACGTAAAAATTGCATGTTAGAAGACGTCATACTGACGTAATATGACGTCTAAAGTATCAGATGACTAAGTCAAAGTAACTACAAATTTTGAGACATTCCTATACCTGAAACGTATGTCTCCAACAGATTTAAGCAGCGCCCTCTCTAAATCGCCGAATTTTTACCATATATGGTCAAATTGACCATCAAAGCGGGAAATTTGAACTTTTTTAATTAGTCATAACTTCTCTCGGTTTTATCAGAATTCAGTCCGGTTTTCGATAAAGTCGTTCATTTACTGCGACGATTAAATAGAAACTAATTGCATAGCCGATTTCCTAACTAAACTTTTTTGGGCTATGTTCCCACGGTGATTATGACGTCACATTGTCAATCAATCAAACCGTGTCATCATATTTTTGATTGGCATTCCCTGGGCTGCTCACCTGCCAAGTTATAGCTCATTTGCGCTACGTGTTAAAATGTTATGAGCGTAATTCGTATGAAAGCTGTCCAACTGGAGGAAAATAGCTACGTTATAACCATCGTGCCTCAAAGAAATTGATATGGCTCTGGGGTTATACAAGTCTTTCAAAAGCTTTATTTTGCTGAACCATTTAATAATTCTTGCAAATATCACATTTTTTTCTTGTAAAATACGTGATCAACCACCTACGCTCACAAACTTTAAAAACAGATTAAAATATGTACATGAAATTGAACTTCGCCTTTCTAGAGAAAAGGGTAACTCAGTTTTTCACTTTCAAAAATGGGATCCTCTTTCAAATATTCTCAGTCCATTAACCCAATCTGAGTCCTAAATGCTCTTCCCTACCAAGCGCCAAGGTTATGTTGGTGTGGAGGCGTCTGTGTATTGTATTGTTTGTTTTTGTTGTATTGTGTGTTTTGTATTTTAGTGTATGGTGTTATCGAGAGAGTATGGGTGGGGGGGGTGCCTCTGTGGAAAAAAAGGTGGCGGGGTTGGGGGGGGGGAGGGTGTACGGGGCGGGGTTGGGTTTGGGGGGAGGGAAGAAGCAACATACTGTCTATCCTGTAAAAACGTATATGTAATAATATGGCTTTGTAATTAAAGATGGACAAAAAAAAAAGTGAGAATGAACACTAACTATACACACATCGGCATAAGTCTGGCCTAGACGGAACGCTAGCACAGTCTATTACCCGTGCAGTTCGGCAACCATGTACAGCTGTTTCGTCCTTGTTAGGACTCATCAGCATGGCATAGCCGGTGTTTGCCTCAGTAAACTTCATTGGCAAACAACTGCAGAGGCGACTTCGAAAATCGAAGTGCTTTAAACCACAGCCAAGACCCATGTGGGACCTTTAGCTGCGACCGGGCTAGCGTTATGCCAATGTATGGATCACGCAATGAGACCAAGCTAGAGAAGTCCGTCGGTTAGCCATACTAACCTTTCGACATGTAATATAATAAGTGAGAATGAACACTAACTATACACACATCGGCATAAGTCTGGCCTAGACGGAACGCTAGCACAGTCTATTACCCGTGCAGTTCGGCAACCATGTACAGCTGTTTCGTCAGAGTGGGGGAATGCATGGAGAGGGGAGGGAATGTGTGTGTGTGTGTGTGTGGGGGGGGGGGGGGGGGGGGGGGGCAATTTCATTCTCTTCAATGCTCCCTTCTGTGTCCTTTCCCTTTTCGCAAAAAAATGCATATAACTTAAAGCAAGTGTCAAAAGGTTCATGTAAAAACATCACCTTTGTCGTCTCAGGTCCGTTTTGTTGCCCACGATTATCTTGGTTGTCTCTGGCATATGATGGTTCAACTCTGGAAACCACTTTTCTTCTATGTTCTCAAACGAGGCCCTGTTGGCGATATCAAAGAACACTAGAAACACGTCCGTTTGCGGATATGATAGAGGCCTGAGTCTGTCATAGGCATCTTGTCCTGCCGAATCCCAATAGCTGACACTGTACCGTTTCCCGTCGATCATGATCTTGTTATCGTCAAAGCTGTCGAAGACTTTAGGAATATATTTACATTCGCCAGGAAATTTATTCGACGTAGCTGTGATTAAATACGATGTTTTTCCAACTCCATCATCGCCTACGACCATAAGCTTAATACACTCCATTTTACCGAAATATTAGAGCCTTGGTTATGTTTACGTTTCTTCTCGACTGAATGCCGTTTCACCAGTTCTGATTTTGTTTCCGTGTTATATATAGTGTAAGGGTGCTATAAATAGTCAGCCAATAAGAAGCGTTGTAGCACTCAACCGGAAACTGAACTACTGTGTTATGCTGCCGAAACTTGATCACGCAAGACAACGTCACGCACATAAAATTTGCCGTGTCGTCACTTGCAAATATTCTATTGGAGATTTGTATTGTGGCAAGTCCGCACTATGTAGTGTGTGTATACCTACCATTTTCGTCTTTGTTTTCAGCAAAGTTTTTAACGTTAGTGCGTGACTGTTGGGAAGAGGTCAAAATAGTGCCCAATTTTTTCTGGGGAGGTCCCCATAACCCCTTTTCAGACCTCATTTTCTCAGAGCATGATCTAGGGGTACCTGTTTTTATTGCACATATGGACTCCTCTCGCTACGAGGAAAGCGTCGGAGCATCCACCTTTTTATATCTATTTTATTTACAGCTGAAATCGCTGCATCGTGACCACCCTCTTTCAAAAAGTCCCACTTTTGCAATGCACTTCCGTTCCGTCAATCAAACGTTGCTAGGTAACCGCTAAAATGTTCCCTCGTTTAACTCTCCGAAGGGGGATCTTGCGGACCGAAAATCCAGAAGAAGTTGGCTCTAAGCTGTATTTTGGCAGTCAATATACACATTTGAAAAGGTAGATTTCGGGATTGATGTTTTAAAGCTGTGTAAGCGGGACACGAATAAACTCAGTCGTGACTCGGGTTCATTGTTGACAGCACAAAACTACGAGCTTCGATCCGAGAGACTTCCGAGACTTTTCGATGGAAAGCATTACATACGAATTACAGTTAGACATGCCACAAGTCGACCTCTTCAAATGGTCACTAATTACGAGCGAGGCAAGCCGAAATGAGTCGCAATGCGACGAGAAGCGAGCGAAGAGAAATTACTATTACAACTGGCAAATGTACGCAAACTGGCAATATGAAAATACATATTGTTTGACCGGAAAATGATTGATTCTTGAGATAAAACAAGTGTCACTCGTCTGTTGCATTTGTTACCTTTCTAGAGCTAGAGGACTGTGAAGGAAAATACCCTCGACCTTGAGATACCACGACGATTTCCTAGAAAACAACTATTATAACCGCGCGTGACCGTAGCAGTGATAGCAGTAGAATCTTCTCGATCGCTCCACGCACTCGCGCCTCGTCAAGTTGCGACTCATTTCGACTCGGAATTAGCGACCTTCGAAGTCCAAGAAGTACGTAATTATTTTCAATGTTGCAAGTCTAACTGCAATGCTAAATGCTTTTTATCAAAGTCTCGGATCGAAGCTCGTACTGTCAAGGAACCGGTTTAGTTTGTCTGGTTTGTGTCAAGTCACGACTGAGTTTATTCGTGTCCCGCTTCATAATACAGCTTTGGTACATCAATCCCGAAATCTACCCTTTCAAACATGTATATTTACTGCCAAAATACAGCTTGGATCCAATTTATTATGGATTTTCGGTTTGTAAACTCCCCCTTCGCACCTTCGCAGAGTTTCTTCGTCGTAGGCGATGGAAGAGACCGAATCAGCCTCAGGGTCACATGACCTGAAATGGGAAAACACAAACAAAGATGGCGGCCGCGTCGGGCCTTCCTTCGTCTATTGAGTGGACAAAATCCATGAAATCAACGCCTAGAATCACCTGGAATCACGTCATTTCTCATCTTAAGGGTTGTGGAAAAGAAAATGTTGGAGATAAAGCTTACAAATATTTTGCAGAGAATTATATTCGAGACGTTTATGTAGGTCAAGTCGGTGACCGTGACAATGTTTTCGTGAAGGGCAACTGTTGTCGAAGTCAAAAGAAACATGAAGTGGCTCACTCTTTTTATCTTGAGTTGAAGCAAGACGGCCATGTGGTCTCCTCGCAATGCAACTGTAAAGCCGGGTAAGTTCTTGATTAAACGTTGACCAAAAAACAACAACACTAAAATAAGTTACGGGTGTTTCGGGTTGATTAAGCTTTTGCCTTTGGACTTACTCTCGTTTGCAACACGAGTTACACGCACAAGACAACTTTTTTATTTCGGTGCTGCAAATATGTTGGCAATCTATTTAAGTTTATGACTTTTTAAAGCATCCAGAGCTCAGTACCGAGTCCAGTGTTTCCACTTGCAAGCATCAGCTTTTAAAAACAAGATTCTTATCCCACCAGAGTTTCTGAATTTAACTTTTCAAACTGCTAGAAATTTCGTGAGCTTATAATAATAATAATAAGCTTATATCATATAGTGAAAAGTCCCCAAGGGAGGAGAGGTTTCCTTTGACTGCAACATTGCAAATTGAAAACAGCAACATACAACTTTCCTGTTTTCCAATTCTGACTTTACAGAAATATAAATACTATAGAATAAAAAGCCTCTTATTTTTATAGAATGTGTAATAGGTAATCATTCCATATTTTAACATCCCTTTTGATTGTTTTGAATCAAACAGTTACCGTAACTTATTTTGATTAGATTAATAATTATGAACATCAAAATACTTATTCCCTAATTTTTATTTCAGTGCTGGTGGTCACTGCAACCACATATTTGCAATGCTGTACCTCCTTGCTCACTGGACTATGACAGATGCTTCTGAGATTCCAGCTGACCAGACATGTACCAGCCTTCCACAGGTGTGGCACAAACCGCGCACTCAAGACAACAAAGCTGAACCTGTAATGAAATGTGTGTTTGCCAAGGCAAGCAAAGATCGAGGCAACACACGAAAACGAAATCCAGTTGAATGTAAGCTATATAATGCTGCCAAAAAAGTCAAGCTCAGTGAAGATAAAATAAAACGTGCTTGCAACTCCATGTCTCAGCATGACAAGATCCCACCATTTTCATACCTCCTTAAAGATCAAGAAATTAGTCAAAATGTAAATACAGTGGTTGGTAACGTACCTTTGGGTTCCTATTTAGGCTACCAATTTCATGATGTGCAGAAAAAGAAATCTGTATTAAATTTGGTGAGGAAAAATCAGATGATTTTACCAAAAGAAGACCAGGCAAGCCATATAGAACCCTTCCCTGATCTCCCCATGGTCCAAGACAGAGTTACTGACATCCCATCACTTCCAGACACCCCTTCTATGAAAATAGTTATTGATAAAATCAAAGTAACTATGACTGAAGCAAAAAGAATAAACAAATGCACAGTGCAGCAGACAAGAAGTTTTGAGTGGAAGAGGGAAAGGAAGTATAGATTAACTGCATCAAACTTTGGGCGTGTTCTAACAAGAAAAAGTGAACCATCAGACTCATTTATGAAGAGTTTATTTGAAAGCAAGGACTTGTCAAATGTTACATCAATCAAGCATGGGAGGCAAAATGAAATTGTGGCTAGAACAATGTACTGCCAGAAAATGCAAAAAAAGGTGCACCGCCTCTTAACCGTGTATGAATGCGGTTTAGTTGTCAACCCAGCTCATCCATTCCTAGGGGCTACCCCAGATGGGAAAGTGTTTGATCCGACAGAAAGAAGCCACTTTGGGCTGATTGAGATCAAGTGCCCATACACATGGCGGCATCATAGTATCCTAGAGGCCTGCCAGGACGAGAAGTTCTTCTGCAATGTGGTTAATAATGAGGTACGGCTCAAGAAAGAACATTCAGCTGGCTACTATGCCCAAGTTCAGGGCCAACTTGCGCTCTCAGGACTTAGCTGGTGTGACTTCATTGTTTTCTTGGCTGGATCAAGAAATATAAATGTAGAAAGGGTCTACTTTGATAATCATTATTGGAGAGAAACCCTCCTTCCCAAGATGCAAGAGTTCTATACAGATCACTGTGTCACATACTTTGCAGACTAGATTGTGTGTAATGGGCAATTCCAGCTATAAGCACCCTCTTCTTTATTCAGAAAATGGCCAAGCTGTTTTTCTTACTGAAAGGGGGGGGAGTGCTCGTCATAACTTCTAGGGATTAAAATCAGGCCCCTGGTAGTACCTTTTGGGGGGTAAAATTTGAAGTGGAATAAATTAATATTGTTTATTAGTTTTATTCCCTTTAGCCTCTCGTCCAAGTTAGCATTCCATATCCAAAGTGGTCCTGATGTTTTTATTTTGCAGTGCATAAAGAACAATTATTATTTAATCAGGCTCAAGAAATATGATATATTATTATGTATGTACATATAAATATTTATATTATTACAAAATATTTACAAATTATATTTAAAAAATTACAACTTACAAATTATTGTAATGTATCATGTGATATATGATTTGAATCAAATATGGATATCAAATATCCTTTTTCTGTACAATATTAAAAAGTAAATACAAGAAATGTGGTAAGAATTAAACAAATCAATGGGACACATTTATATACAGCTTCGTTTTGTTAAGCTTGGAGACTCTGGTATCCAGGATAAGTCCATACATTATTTTAATAATAAATATGAATGTCTGATAGACTGAACACACATTATTCCAAAATGGTGAATTTTTGTTCCATTGACCCTTGTTGCCTCGCTCTCATGAAATCATTTGCATATTGCAAATGTATGCGCCCAGCACGGCAGCAGCTCGAAAAATTAGCTCCGTTTGATATTAACTTTTAGCAGTATTCTTTGTTACAATGGCACCGAATCTTTCAAGACAAGCATTTGATAAGTTCGGGAATGGGTTTTGGCCACGATATAGAGGAAAGAGAGCCGGGCGGTCAGTTAGAGCGAGAGAACAGCTCCAAAGCCGAGGAATCGACATTGTTCAAACACGCCAAGTGAAGCGTAGAATTAACAAGAACACGCAAAACTCCAACAACTGCGTAGAAATTCCACTTAACAAGCCCCCAGCCGACTGCTCGAACAAGGGATCAACCAACACCTTCGTTCCATCCTTTTTCCTCTCGAATGTCATGTCGCTGGCTCCAAAAATTGACGAGGTTCGCCATGTTGTCCAGAATGCGAACTTCGATTTCATTTGCATAACCGAGTCATGGCTCAAATCACACATACAAGATTCAGTTGTGGCAATTGACGATTATCATCTCGTTCGCCGTGACCGAGTGGAGATAATGCATGGCGGAGTTTGCATGTACGTTAAAGATACAATTCCCTTTTCGGTTATTGAAGACCTGGCGGATGATTTTCTCGAAGTTTTATGGCTGGACATTCGACCACATCGACTCCCGCGAGGCGTGAATAATATTATTATCGGAGTTATTTACCATCCACCAACAGCTTCGAACTCGCAGATGCTGGACTATCTGATCAAGTGTTTGTCTACTATCGAATCGCGTCACTCTGATTGCGGAATTGTTTTGCTCGGTGATATAAACAAGCTGGACACAGCGAGGTTAAAATCAAACTTTAATCTCAAGCAAACTGTTTACTTCCCTACGCGCGGGCGGAACACACTTGACCAGATCCTTACGAACCTCAAAGAGTACTACGATCCACCTATCGAGCGACCAGCATTTGGCCTATCAGATCACTGCTCCGTCGAGGTCCAACCTAAAGTCCGTCCTGCAATTTCAGAGAGCAAGTTCACTGTCAAATCAAGGGACTTGCGAGCGAGTAATCGTCAAGCTATAAGATCATATCTCGAGCAAGTAGATGTTGAATCGCTCATCAACACTTTCGTTACATGCGAAGAGAAAACGTCGCTACTGCATACTATCGTCCAAACAGGCCTTGATTTTATTGCACCTATAAGGACAAAAACTATTCACATTACTGAGCCACCATGGATTAACCAGAGACTAAAATATCTGATCAAGAAGCGGCAGAGAGCCTTAAGTTTGGGTGATCAAGTCGAATTCCGCCGTTTGAGGAACCTCGTAAACCGAGAACGCAAAGCATGCCGGGGCAAATACTACAGTCACAAAGTGGAACATGTGAAAGACTGCTCACCAGCAAAGTGGTGGACCGAAGTAAAGAAGCTCAGTGGCATGTCTAAAGCGACCAGCGCTAAAGACAATATCATCAAGTCTCTCAAACACCTGAGCGCTGCGGACACAGGTGAAAATGACACGTCACTAGCAAATCGTATCAACGAAGGCTTTCTGACACCTATGCAGGACTTTCGGCCTTTAACCGAACAACCAACTGTAGAGCCAGCTTCGCCCTCTGAGTCTGACCTAGTTGTAACATCAGCAGAGGTCTTTAAGGCCCTCTCCGCCATCAACCCTACTAAGGCCCAAGGGCCTGATGGGATGCCGGGTTGGTTACTCAAAGAGAACGCAGATTTACTTGCGGACCCAATTTGAGATATCCTGAACTCCTCTTACCGAGAAGGCTGTCTCCCATCTTCTTGGAAGGAGGCTGATGTTGTACCAGTCCCAAAGCAAAAGCCAATCTTCGACATCAACAAGCACCTACGGCCTATCTCGCTGACCCCACTCTTGTCTAAGATAGGAGAAGATTTTATCGTTGAGAGATTTGTTAAGCCTGCTGTTCTAGCTAAGATCGATAGCCAGCAGTTTGGAACCATTCCAAATTCGTCAACAGTTCACGCCCTCATCGACATGCTCCATCGATGGACTAATGACACCGACGGCAATGGCACTGCTACCAGGGTCGTGCTTTTCGATTTTCGAAAAGCATTTGACCTTATCGATCATACGATTCTGGTGAGGAAGCTGCGCACATACGATCTCCCGGGCTCAGTAATTCACTGGATCATTGACTTCCTTCGCGATCGTAAACAAAGAGTGAAGTTGGGACAGGATTGTTATTCTGAATGGCGAGGTATCCCTGCTGGAGTACCCCAAGGGACAAAACTGGGTCCCTGGCTGTTCCTGATTATGATAAATGACATCAGTGTCTCTGGCGTGCACCTTTGGAAGTACGTAGACGATATTACAATCTCAGAGTCTGTACCCAAGAAACACACAAGCAAGATCCAAGAGGCAGTTGATGAACTGTGTAGTATAACTAGTGCAGATAAGTTCCAACTAAACGAAGTAAAATGTAAAGAACTACGAATAGACTTTTCACAAGCAGACAAAGGGTTCAATTCAGTTAATGTAAATAATTCCGAGCTGGAGTTGGTAAGCGAAGCAAAGCTCCTAGGTTTAAATATCAGTAATGATCTTAAATGGAATGCCCATATTGCTGCCATCATTAAGAAAGGAGCCTCTAGGTTATATTTCCTTAGGCAACTTAAGCGCTCCAAGTTAGCCAGCAAAGATCTGATGCAATTTTACATTACATGTATAAGACCTGTGACCGAGTATGCTTGCCAAGTCTATCACAATAGTCTGCCTAATTATTTAAGTAATGATCTTGAGCGCCTACAGAAACGAGCCATGCGCATCATCTATCCAGAACTAAGCTACGCTGAAGCCCTTAAAGAAGCTGGCCTCGTAACACTCTTCCAGCGTCGCCAAGACATCACTTCTAGGTTCTTCGATGAGATTGTAGCGAACACTGACCATAGACTCAATCGTCTCTTGCCAAAGAAAAACGAATCGCAATATAATTTAAGGAACAAAAGAAAATTCGTTATGCCAAAATGTTCTACAAAGCGCTGCCAAAGTAGTAGTCCATCAGCTGAGACCCGAAAATTCGGGTTTATGGCTCACTCAAGGGGAACAAACAAAACCTTTTCCATGTTAATCTTTAACTATCCAGTATCACAAAAATGTATGATGGCAAGGATAGAATCACAGCTTTCACTCTGAAAATCGAGTTTCAAAAATACCTACTCGCACCCACTATTGGCCGCCATCTTGGATTTCGGCTTTGACGTTTATGTTATTTCCCCTATATTTAACGTTTAGAAATATTGTTATAACGGTTGTTTTGAACTCAGGGATTTTCATATGGGGTACCACATGTAATAAAATACCAAGATATGTGACGTCATGGGACGTCATAGCTTGGTAAACGTCTTAGACGGCAAAAGAGCAAATATTAAAAATGCGCGAATTAGTATTAAATCGCACGCGTATAGTTAATAAAATAAAATAAAACTTCTGCAATTAGAATGATAGATTTTCAACAAGTTATTAAATATATTTTGGAGGAAAGAGAAATTGTTCAGCCCCATACTCTGAGCTTGTGGTATTGCGCAACTTGTCAAAACAATAATTTTCCGTCGAGAAGAAAAAATGGAAGAAAAATGGAAGAGGAATGCATTATTTGCGAATGCTCTGGTTCGAAGTTAACCAAATGTAGGGATTTGGAATCCTGGATCACCCTTTATCGAGCAGCAGTAATTCGAAACCACAAGGCAATACTAGAAGCTTCCTCGAGCGAAAATGAATTCCCCAAAACACCTGTTAAGGGGTGGACCATTAGAAATTGGGGGAGGGGGGTGGCAATTTTTTTGTGCATGAATTTTTTTTTCAGGGATCAGGCTGTGCAAGAATTTTTTTTCGGAATTTATATCATGTTTTTTACTAGCTTGGATCTCTGCAAGATTTTTTTTTTTGGAAGGATTGGCCTTGCTCGAATTTTTTTTTGGGAATTGCCACCCCCCTCCCCCAATTTCTAATGGTCCACCCCTAAATACCATCGCGAATGCCGAGCAGAATTCACTCACAAGAGAGACCTACAAGCCGTCGGTAATCCTACTGAGAATATTGATACAGCAACAAGGCGAAGCGTTAGAGATGCAAGCCAGCCCAGTACTGCAGTTCTCCCCGAGGAATGCTTATTCTGCAAGAAGTCTTCAAAATACAAGAAAGGCAAAAATGCCTGGCAAAGACTGCATAGCATGCAGGAGTTCCGTGCCGACGAAAGGGTAAGGGAATGCGCGAAATTGCACATTAAACAAAGCACGGCCATGGCCGTAGTAGCCCAGGAGGTGATTGGAATTTGTACAAAAGATTTAATTTCTAGTGAAGCCAAATATCACGCTTCCTGTTATAAAGGTTTTGTAAGAATAGCGTACGAAAGTAAAAATACCGCCGGAGAGGGCGAAAGGTCAAATGGTTTATGCGAGACAGATGCTCAATTAGATCTTTTATTATATAGACACGAGTGTTTTACTGGGAAATACGCCACTCGTAGATCTCATACGAAGCTACATCCGGGTCCTCAGTGACATATTTTCCATATCCTCACTAGTGAGGATATCGGTCAAAACAAAAATGCTTGGAAATCAATTTGGAATATTTTTTTCTGGTTTGTCTATATAATAAAAAGAAAATTACACGGTGGCTTGGAGATATGAGTTTTATTTTCTCGTGTCAAAAACAATATTTTACTCATTCGCTGCGCTCATTCGTAAAATATTGTTCTTGCCACTCGAAAATAAAACTCATATCTTCGCGCCACCGTGTAATATCCTCTATGTATATAATACAGTGTACAGTTTTTGCGAGGACCTCGTAGCGTCCCCAGAAGTTATTGAGTATAAAGTCATCAAGGAATTATTCTTGAGCAAAGCAAATGAGCTGGGTGTAGATGTACCAGAATCAAGCAAAAAAAACCTCATGCGAAAACTGTCAACAATGTTTCCCGAACTGAACTTCATTACTTATCAGTATAATAGAGTATTGGTGTATCCGGCTACACTAACAATAGATACAGTCGTTCTCGACAACTTTGATTTGAAGAGCGAGGTCCATTCACTTAAAGGCCCTAAAAATGACAACGAAGAGAATGTGATCAAAATAGCTTGTTGTTAAATAATGAGATAAAAGATCTGAACCCTCAAATGTCGTGGCCGCCAAAAGAGGAAGAGTTAAAAACAAGTAGAACTAGTGATTATATCCCGCACCTTCTTGACGTGTTTCTGACAGTCCTTATTTCTGGGAAATCGTTAGACAATGAAAAGAGTACCACTGAGAGAACAATCAGGCTAAAAGAATCCTTTGCACAAGACCTTGTCTTTTCGGTTACAAATGGCGCTGTTAAAACTCCTAAAAGCGTTCTTTTCCCGTCCGTAGTAAAGTCGCAATAACACCGAAATTTTAAAGCTTATCATAAATACGGGCACGGCATCAGTTATGATTTAATAGAAGAAATCGAGACTGAGTATGCTCTTGATGTTATAGATAAACAGCGGGACAGTCGGGTAGTAATTCCTGCCGACGTTACAAAGGAAGGAATTAACAGTTCTGGAGTAGCCCTTATGGTTGCTGATAACATAAATAATCTAGAGTGTACACTCAGTGGATCTGGGACATCACATCGGGTGAATTCTATCCTTGTCACTGAAAAGAATCTCGATCAAATCGAGGGCGAATCAGAAATCGAAGAATACACCCCACCAACAAAGCGGAAATGCAAGCGATCGCTACCGACGACTGCGGCGACCCGAGAGTTTCCAGAGTACTATGGGGGAAAGAGGGTGGGGCCGGGGTGCTACAGCATGTTCAAAATCTCGGTGTTAGCTCTTATCCAGAGAGAGCTAAAAAGATGCGACTTCGTTATCTTGTGTGGGTCGCGTTCAGGAAACTCGAAACTCATCCTTTGTTGTTAGTGCCTGGGTGGACTGGGTTTAACATTAAAATCCGAGAAAATAGTGTGATAGTAGAAACCACGGTCAGTTACTTGGACACAATAGATTCCCCTGCAACCGACATGAAGACAGCGTACGAAGTGTTATCTAGAGGCTGCGAGATTAAGGATCGATTGCAACTGAACGCTGTTGTGTGCGTTTTTGATCAGGCCTTCTACGCCAAAGCAATGGAAGTTTACTGGAAAAACAAGGATCTTTTCAGAGGGCTAGTAATAATGATGGGGGGGATTTCATTTATTAATGATGCTGTTAGGTGTTATCGGCAGCCGCTTCGGTGATGCCGGCCTCAGGGAGCTAGCTGTCCAGAGTGATGTCGTAGCAGGAGGTTCGATAGACAAGGTACTCAGTGGTAAACAGTATAATAGAGCCGTGCGTCTTCATAAAGTTGCTTACGAAGCCCTAATGAGATTACTCTTGAAAGATTTCGAGTCATCAGCTACATCGCTGCCAGCACTGGACTTGGAGCAACTGAAACTACAGCCGAACCAAGAAGAGTTTGATAAAGTGCTACTCAGTACTGAATTTCGCGAATTACTCAGGCATGTTAAGGCCTGACTTGAAAGGAGGTGGGGCTTATACGCGGATTCTTAAGGCAAAAAGCTGTTTTTGCAAATAACTACATTAGCAAAATAGCTACCGAAATGGAACTTGGTATGAGTAACAAGTCCCCGGACCTTAACTGTTCCATGCATTTAGTTGCTATGGAGACACAATTTTATAGTATCTGTAAGTACCGTTTAAAATTTACTTTCAATCAAAAACGGGGAAAACTTACTGCCAATTTTCCTACTTTTTGACCCTAAATTCGTAATCTTCATGGACTTCTGCATTTCATAGCGTTTTTTAATCGTGTCCAGGGTCACGTGATCGTGAGAAATGTTGCCCTAGCAACCAAGTTTCTCTCCTATCTCCGCTAATTTTCAAGGTGGTCAGCCTTAAAAGACGCTCTATTGAAGGAATCAATGCAGTAAAGGAAAATTCCATCGTATTTTCAGAATATGATGAGGTTTTCTGTTCCCCATTTTAAGTTTTGTCCCCAAAATGGATAAATATGGTATACGCCACTTTAATATGGTTGTCATGGACACATCAACTGTCATAATTTTGCTAGTACTAGAATTAACATTGATGCAAAGTTTCATTGCTGTAGCTATATTCCTATTCGAGATATTGGCAAAGTTCTTTTCTGTCCGCGTATAAGCCCCAAGTCAGGCCTTAACACACCTGAGTAGCAAATCAGTTTGAAGCTCATGTACAGAGTATCAGAGAAACAGGCACTAGCTTGGGGAGGTTCTGGCTCTCGTATCTTGACCTGTGCGAGCTACTGTTCAATCTCATTTACTCTTCGCGCACTGGGAGCTGGGAACTGTACCTGTCTTGTGTTGAGGAAGTCGTACCATGGGCGTTCGCGTATGATCGCCAAAACTACGCACGTTACCTGGTTCCGTTTCTGAATGACATGCGCGGGCTGTCTGTCGAGATGCCAGAAGTACATGCCGCATTTATCAGCGGTCAGTTTTCCGTTCAAATGGGTAAGCGCAATCCATTTGGGAGAAATGAAGCGGACAAGACTATCGAGAATACAATTAATCGTGACTGTAAAACAGGAGGAGGATACATCGGGTTTAGCGCCAACTTCGCAGCCACCCAGAGGTGGGTCCTAAATGACGCAAGGCGGGGCTCCTACAGAAAACTTATCCGCGAACACTTGACCATCACATCATGCAAGTCCGTTGTCCATAAAGAGTTGGCTCCAGCAACAGCTGTTTCAAAGCTGGTAGATCTTCTCGAGGAGGTGTTCACTAACCCCTGGGCGAAAGACGCCGAGTTAACTAGTCTGTCTACGGGGATCATAGCGACCACCGAGATTAGCAATGACCTGCTGCGAGCAGAGGAAAGAGGAAAGCAGGCAGCTAGAGCGTTTATAATGTCGCGTTGTTCGTCGCCACCTACCGCAGATTTCTTTGATACCTTGAAGAAGATAAAGCTAAAGTCTTTCAAAGATCTGAAGTCCGTCACTAGAGTTCGTAGCAAAGACCTTGTGATTCCACTCCAGATGGATCGAAATGTGTTCGCACGGATGGCGTTGCTCGGTCAATTTCGTCAGATTGACATGAAAATTGTCTTCGAATATCCACTGGGTCCGTTGCCCTGGGCACTTGCCGATCCATATGGCCTCCCACGAAAGGCAGTCAAGGCGAACCTTGCGCAGCAGATGGAGAAACACATTCCAATCACCGACAAATACCCAGAGAATGGAACAAGTATTTTTGATGGAATGGCTGTTCTGCAGAAGCTTAAGATTCCTTCTGGCGCCACATTCTATGTAGTCGCAGAGAAAGTTTTCCAACTGGTAACAAGCACCAGGAGCAAGCGCGTGGATGTGGTTTTTGATGTGTATCGTGATATATTCATCAAGGACGTTGAAAGGGCTAAACGAAGTTCTGGTGCAGACGGAATAAAATACAAGAACATTCTTCCCGCGTACAAAGTAAAATCATGGAGCAAGCTGCTTACTGTAACCTCCAACAAGGTGGAGATTGTTAAATTCATAGTATCCCAGTGGAAGACCGAGGAATTCAGGAACAAGCTAGAAGAGAAACACATGTTTGTCACAATCGAAGATCAGTGTTGGAAACTGCAATTTACTGCGTGCGAGCTAGTTCCGGAGCTTCAGTGCAGCCACGAAGAGGCTGACACGCGCATGATTTTACATGCGAAACATGCGGGGGGCGTGTCCATAATCCACTCTGATGATACTGATGTATTCATTCTACTCCTTGCTCATAGTCAAAGCCTTGGGAAGTGTTACATGAAAAAGGGACGAGGCGCCAAGCCAAGAATATTCGATCTTTCCATTGTTGCTAGTAGCCTTACCAGACAACTCAGTCCAGGCGTCGACGGGCAGCAGTTTTTGAAAGCTCTTATCGGGGTTCATTCGCTAACCGGTTGTGAAAGTGTATCTTCCTTTTATGGTATCGGCAAATGGAAAGCAGTAAAGCTGTTAATGCGAAATGAAGGGTACGTCAAAGCCATGGTTGCGATCGGTCATGCATGGAATATAGCTGACGAAACATTCCAAGCAACAGAGGAACTTGTTTGCCAGCTGTACGGAAAGAAGAGTCAAAGTGTGGATCTGCTACGTTACGAGATTCATTGCGCCAAGGGCGGGAAAGTTGAACCAGAAGCCTTACCGCCATGCCAGTCATCCCTACGACTTCATATAACACGTGCTAATTACCAAGCAGCAGTCTGGAGAAGGGCACTCGCTAGGGTTCCTGAGATACCCTCCCCACACGGACACGGCTGGCAAGTAAATGCCCGCAATGTCGTCGAATTTATCTGGCTTGGATCTAAGCCGGCCCCAGAGGAAGTCCTTGAACTACTCTCATGTACATGCAAGAAAGAATGCAAACCTGATAAATGTTGCTGCATGAAAGCTGGGCTCAAATGTACCGACATGTGCACTTTCCAGTGTAACAACATGACATAAGCGATGTGGAGGATGACGATACAAATGAGAGTGACAGCGATACAGATGACTGATTTATCAGGGTAAGTTTAATTATAAGTCAAACATTACGTAGAAGAACTCTTCATTCTAGCTTAATGCATAAATCTTAATCTATTTTAGGTCCATTCTTGCGAGATACAGAAACGAAAATCACCTCGCAGAGACAGAGGCCAAAACCCGAGGAGGCATTATAGAATCCCCCGCGTAAAGAGAAAATATAAGGGTATATGGTACATATGGCAGAAAAATCTCGATCCGTCGGATTAGGGCCCGCAAAAGGTATCGGGTAACGTTTATGATTGGATGATCAGATCACGTGACTCGCAAAGGGCCCGCAAAAGGTCTTGGGTAACGTTTATGATTGGATGACCAGATCACGTGACCAACAATAGGTCCGCTACGAAAGAATGTGATAATTTACCGACAAGATTTCCTTTTTATAAGTTCACAAAACTTAGAAAGAGGACTTTAGAATTATTATTTTTTGCATCAGCACGAGGGAAAAGTAGGCGTTTTTGTCTTCTTCCGATGTGTGCGCTGTCTGCTGTGTAATGGTTGCCTCTAAAGTATACTAAGTAGGTTAAAATAGTACCTTTGTTGACCGGAAATCTCGCAAGGGCGGAACGCGTTTTTTGTTCTGTTAAATTAAGTTCTATTATAAGCTCTTTAGCAGCTTTAGGTGATAGCTGGTATAAAAACGCAGATATAGGTTATTAGGGAGCAGCGATTGAAAAAGAGCAAAAGCAGAGAAGTCGCGAAGCAGAGACAGCCAACGAGAATCTAAAGTCTTGTGTTCTGTTCTCCGTTGTAAGTATTTCCGGAAAGATCAATTGGCTTTAAGCTTTCAAGTATTCATAGAGTTTTCAAACAAGATTTTTGTGCGCAAGTGTTTCTGAGTAAGAATGTGTATTAATAGTCGTTTTGGAATTGTGACACATTATTGACAATAGTTTTAAGAATTTTCGGTATTTCGCTAGAGTTTCGTAAGAGTTTTGACGGCTTTTCGTACTTTTGGTTAGAATTGTTTGTAGAGTTTCGGCTTATAGAATTTCACATGTATCTTAACGGTTTTGTAATACAACTGACAAACTCCAACAAGCTGATAACGGTGGGTTCGCGTGTTGTCTGAAACAGCTGTAAAAAAGTTAATTGAATACTTATTACATCTGCAGTTTAAAAAGCACGGGGGCAGCTCTAGTGAGAACTATTACTAGTGTAGTAAGTGTAGTGTTTTCTCAACCGTTGTGTGTTTCCATTTGCAGAATAGCAAGTTTGATAGATGCCTATTTCTTGTCATTTTAGATGCCACGTTTAAGCGATGACGTCATACCACGTGACTATGCCATCGCACCCCCCTTGTCACTTAGACAACTTTACCCAAGTTTGGTTGTCTAAAGTTCATCCCTTCCAAAGATATAGACCTTTTCTCATTTGATGACGTCATCGATAACGTCATACCACGTGACCAAGCAGTTGCACCCCCCTTGCAGCTTAGACAACTTTACCCAAGTTTGGTTGTCTGAGGTTCATGCCTTCCAAAGATATAGACCATTATTCATTTGATGACGTCATCGATGACGTCATACCACGTAATCACGCAGCTACACCCCCCTTGTCACTTAGACAACTTTACCCAAGTTTGGTTGTCTGAGGTTCATCCCTTCCAAAGATATAGACCTTTTCTCATTTGATGACGTCATCGATGACGTCATACCACGTGACCAAGCAGTTGCACCCCCCCTTGCAGCTTAGACAACTTTACCCAAGTTTGGTTGTCTGAGGTTCATGCCTTCCAAAGATATAGACCATTATTCATTTGATGACGTCATCGATGACGTCATACCACGTGATCACGCAGCTACACCCCCCTTGGCACAAACGGAAGTCCATGACAGAATCGTTTGATGCATATACACATTTGTTTTGTTCCTTCTCCTCCTGCATGTAGCTATGGGGCTCCGCTCGCGGGCGCCTTCGGCGCCCGCGGGAGCTCCGCTAAAAAGTATTTGTAAGTGTTAAGTAAGGGGAAATGATATAAACGTCAATTCAAGAAATCCAAGATGGCGGCCAATAGGGATGCGAGTAGGTATTTTTGAAACTCATCGATTTTCAGAGTGAAAGCTGTGATTCTATCCTTGCCATCATACATTTTTGAGATACTGGATAGTCAAAGATTAACATGGAAACGATTTCGTTTGTTCCCCTTGAGTGAGCCATACAACCCTCCCAGCTGATGGACTATAGTTTTATAAATTGTAATTCAAGGTTTTATATTCCATAATTTAGTATACATTTTTTATTAGACATATTTATCCTTTTAGCAATTATTATATTTATTAGACACATTTATTATTATAGAAACTATAGTTAGCATTTTTATATTGTAAGTTAGACCATTTCAGCCCTTGGCTGTAAATTTTAACTAATAAACTATCTATCTATCTATCTATCTTTTGTCTCGAGCTTCAGTGAATATAAAAGAAAAGAATAATTTCATGAGAACAAGACATCAAGGGTCAGTCAGCCATTTTGGAATAAGGTGTATGAAAAGAGTGATTTTTCCTTTTTCTCACTCATCATAGAGCAGTTTTCACATGACTGTTGTGAAACCAATCACAAAGTAATTACACAAATTCTGAATAAAACCTATAGGAGTGATTAATTGCGAATTACTCACCACAGTCATGTGAAGTCTGCTCTATAGTGAAAGTGTAAATGTAGGTATTGATATAGAACTGCTTACTGTTACTGCTTATGGGCAATTCCAGAAAATATATGTACCCTGGGGACAGGTGGCATTTCGAAATTCTGAATGGGAGGGGGGTTTTAAAGCTCGGAATTCTGCCTGCATGGTTTTTTTTTTAAGCTGGAAGGTAGGTTAACACCTCTCAGGAATTCTGCCTGCATGGGGGGAAGCCATTTTGGAAATTCTGGATGCATGGGGGGGGGGGGGGGGGCAAAAACTGGTGCCGCCCATGGCGGGGGTACATATATTATTTTCTGGAATTGCCCATTGTAGCTATTGTAAGTGTAAGCACTTCACAACTCATGCTCAGAATGAAACCCTACTCTAATATTGGGTCCATAAAATTTGAAAGCATGCAACAAACAGTCCATAGTTGATTTACAGTGCCTAGCATGCTCACTGGCACTCTCCTGGAGAATACAAGAAACCTCCTTACTTTCCCGATTGCTCTCTCAATGTGAATCCTGTGTTGTGCTACTGTTTGAGTATTTATTACATCAGATTCGGTGAATTTAGATTGTTGTCCCAGAAATGGGGGAATGTTCAACTTTAGGCCAAGTTTAGAGATATCTTCACTTATGTCAAACCCCTTGTCTGCCATTATTGAATCTCCAGCTAAAATCTCCCCAACATCAAGTTTGCTTTGTAAAAGTTTCAAGAAGCCACTTCTCACAACTATTTCTTTGTCTGAAATTAGTCCAGTGTATAACTGGGACACGAACATAATGCCACCTTTGGCATCCACTCCAATCAGACATTTGAGTGTGTTTGTAGACTAATAACTAGAGTAGCTCTGAGACTGTCTCACCAGAGAAGATGGACATTCGATTTTCAACTCTGTGCAATCTATGATGACAACATTCACGGGATATTTCTGTTTAAAGTTTGGCGGCATTTGCTCGATAATAATGTCACGGTGAGGCCAGACTTTAAATTTTCCGAAGAAAATGTACAAATAGTTGAGCCAACTGTTAATGATGTTTGAGACACGCCCCTTAGATATAACGAACCTCACTGCTAAATCCAAGTTAGTCAAGCCGAGCTTTAACTTCATCATTAATAAAAGGAATTCGTCTTGTACAGGTAGCTTATGATCCCTTGAGTTGGTACTAGAAATGGTATATTCCTCGTCTGAATCGGCGGCAGATGAGCCCTGACTTTCGCTATCAAAAAGTACCGAGGTATCAATTTTGTTCTCGTTTGCTGCAACAGTGTCACAGTATATTATGTTTCCACGGTCTAATCCAGGAAGAACAAAGTCCAAAACCTCCATAAACATTTCATATGAATTGAAACCGGTGAAATGGCAAATGTATTCTGCTTTTTTCCCTGGAGTATCAGCCATTTGCATCAGTACTTCAAGCGAAAAACGATGTAAACACGTCACTGCCATTTCTGAACTTGAATTCGCCGCGATACATACTTTTCATTCTCGGTTTCCTCGTACACACCCTTTCCCTCTGAAGCTGTGTCTGTTTCCTCGGCCAATTCTTGTTGTTTTTCATCTTCTAATCGTCGCCTTTTCTCTATGAAAGGCCTCGGCACGACTTGCTTTGACCAAGCAAACACCGAAGGAATGGCGTCCGCGCGGAGTCGCCGTTTATCACTGAATGGATTTATAAAGTCGCTGTTGATAAAGTGAGCAGAACACACTTGGTATGGTCGCCTATTACGAACACGTCCTTCGGATGATTCCTTTTGATCTTTCGGGTCCAAAGCTATCGAAAGAAAGTAAAAAAACATATGTTTTGACAAGTTTAGTCAAGATGTTTCAAACCGCATCGTAACCTGTAGGTTTGTTTTGAAGACAGTATATTTGCACAAAAATAAAGATTTCCTCACCTCGACCAAGCCGGAGTTTTCCGGAAACTTGTGAATGACAGTCCGGGAACAGTAGAATTATTATTACATTCCTTCACACAGCAACAATGGACCATTTTCAACTTTTCATCAAGGGAAAGGAGAAGAAGCGACACACGTCTTACAAGATTTGTAGCGCGGGAATATTTCGCGCGCTTGGCTTTGTTTTCCCAATTCAGGTCACGTGATCTACCGGAAGTAAACAACTGACTCGGTCTAGTCGAGGGAACATTAGGAGGAAATTACCTAGCAACCGTTTGATTGACGGAACGGAAGTGCATTGCAAAGTGGGACTTTTTTGAAAGAGGGTGGTCGCGATGCAACGATTTCAGCTGTAAGAGGAGATACTTTCTCCTAAATTCACTGCACTGAGGGGTAGGTGGCTCAGCACTTACACCCGCCCCCAAAAATAAAAAAAATAAAAAAATTGGGTACCAAAAAACGTACGGATGTTTTGCCCTATTCCCTAAGGGAACATGACTTTACCACCAGAGTTCCTAAAGTTAAGTTTAATCTGGTTTAATTACACTTATTTATCAAAAATATAACAACTGAACAGATGATCTACATAGACATAGACATGGTTTATTGGTACCGTGTATATCAAAATACATAAGCATTAGGTTCCAATAAATGTGTAGTTACATGTTAATGTGTACATACATACATACATATATCTTTATTTAGGCACGCTGGCTACAACAACTGTCTATTTACAAAAGTTAAAAAAAAGAAGACGCTGATTTCCATGTGGGGCGTGTGACTGAATATGAATATATGGTTTGCAAATTTTAACCTAGCATAGCCCAGCAGCGACATCCCTATTTATTAGACGCTTAAAAGCAGATAGCGATTTAGCCATTTTGGCCTCTTTTGAAAGGGAATTCCATAACATGGCGCCAATTATAGGAGAAGCTGGATTTCACGTGATTCGTCTTCTAATATCGATCGAACGAAATCAATAACAAAGGAGTGGCTGACATGACACGGGCTGACATGACGGGCTGACATTACACGGGCTGACATGACACGGGCTGACATGACACGGGCTGACATGACACGGGCTCTAAACAAAGTCAACCCCACCCTGGTCCCAGGCGTTCCTCGTGTGTAGTGATAAGGAAAACCGCTGAATAAACGTGCGCTGGCTCAACACTGCTAGAGGGCTTTCCTGTGACGTCGCGCTTCTACCACAGGAAGCCCGCCCAGAACGCCAGGGACTAGGCTGAGTCAACCCCTGGTTGGGAACTAAGCTGAGAAGAGTAGAATGGAATCGAGGCTCTAACCAGAATAAGCATGGGCCGATAGGAGATCGAATAAGCTTAGTCAAAAAACTCTCAAAGCGCAGGCCTGCCTGAAATCACCCAGAGCTGTTCACTGGTTTGATTGACGGAAGCCAAACCGCGGTTTGTTTAGCACAGGTTTCGAAACGTTCAAAAAACAACAGGCTACTTAATTCAAATACCCACACCATTTATTCAACTCCGTTTCGTGACCGCTTCGAAGGTCTATTCAAATTGGCTTTCTTTAATTAAACACGACACACCACTCTGAATGCGCCCTCCTCCTCCCGACCTCCAATAAAGGAAGGAAGGGAACGGTCATCAATCATCGGTGGCGACTTGTCAATCAAGGCAATGCCCTTGACGTGCTTCGCGCTCAGAGGAAGACGCTTTGCATCATCACCGTGGGTGTCGTGGTTGACTCTGTTAGGTAATATAAGGCTGCATTCATTATGTATACTACAGGGAGGGGGGCAGAGGATTTTTTTTTGACAATGCAAAATTTTCAAATCCCCCCAAGGCACAACATATTTTTTACGAATCCCCCCTCTTGGTCAAAAGGAAAAAACATGCCCCCTCCCCCCCCCCCCCCCCCCCCCCCCCCCCCCCCCCTCCCTGAGACATTTTTTCAATTTATTAGTCGAGGTAGGGTCGCGTCAATAACATTTTTTTTTCAAAAGATGCAGAACAAGGCTAATATATATAATGAAAGGTCGACGAACAGCTTAAACGATGATTATTTAATAACGATATTTCAATCGGCCATTACCGATCTTCTTCAGGTTTTAAAAATGCAAATAAAAATCCTACTCTCAAATAAAAATGTACTCTTTTGTGTGTAGTGACTTTCTACCAAGTGATCTGTTGCGCTCCTCGATTGGAACCTTACTACAGACACTGAGTATCATTTATTTTATATTTGATTCATTGGTTTGTTTTCCGTTGTGCGCGCAAAGACCGCTACCTCCGCACATCTGCGCACATCTTCTCAACCGGTCTGTAAGGCCAAACGCTTAATCATTTTTATGCAACTAAACTGTATGTCTAGTTATAGGATTGCTATGACTTTTCAACATTTTTAATAATATCATATTAATTATAAAGGTTGCATGACTAGCTCAAAAACTACACTAAAACTTGTACAAATCCGGGAGCGTACACAGGGAACTCTGCAGAAACCCATCCATCGGAAAAGCTGAATTTCCCATAGTAGAAGAATTATGAGAAATGTTTGGATTTCGATATGGCTATCTTTGTGAATTCCCAACACTTCCCATGCGTGTGCCTTTGGGGTTTCTGCAGACATTTCCTGTCCTGTAGTACCCACTCACAACTACTGAAAATATATGACGATACTTTTTTTTGTCGATTTTGTCTTCAAACCGTTAACGGTCAGGGGTCGATTCCTAGAAGGCCAATTAAGGGTTATCAGTGGATAAACGCTTGTCCAACGGATAAATCCTGAACAAAACCTATACAACAGATAGCTTTTAAATCCGTGGATAACTTTATCCAACATTTCAGGAACCGGCCCCAGGTCTTTTTCATACATTCTTTGGGAGCTGCCAATCAGGAAATGAGATTGACTTTGTCAATTTGTCATTTTTCAGATACTTCTCTCACTTCGAAAGAGACTCCTACAAAGTTAAAATGGCCACGTAATTCTTCTGACCAGATCTGGGTCAGAATACGTCATCAGTATGGAATGTTTGGCTTGAGCGTCCATGATTATGACTTTGTTTTGTTTGCTTGACGACGACACAGTCTTTTTATATTAGAAAAATCCATGAAAATTGGAGTGTTGTGAAACCATGTCACCAATGACTTCACTATATTTTGATTGATAGATGTCAATTGTCTGTGCTCGAGATGAGACGTTGACAAAGTTTTGCTGATGTCTTTTGAAAATTGGCGGAGTTTTAAGCAGTTTTGTGAAATCACGTGATCGATGACGTCACCACATTTTGATTGATATGTGCCAATCTGCAAGGTGCCAGAGGGGATGTGGACAAAGTTTGATGGTCTTACTCTAAAAGTCAAGTTATAAGCAGTTTTGTGAAATCACGTGATCGATGACGTCCTCACACGTTGATTGATATGTGCCAGTTGGCAATGTGCCAGAGGGGATGTTGACAAAGTTTGACGGTCTACTCTAAAAATTCGCGGAGTTATAACCAGTTTTGTGAAATCACGTGATCGATGACGTCTTCACATTGTAATTGACAGGTGTCAATAACCGATGTGCGAATTAATTTGTTGGTAAAATTTGGCGGTTGTATATTAGAAATTCGCAGAGTTAAAACATTTAGGAGATAACGTTAGTAATGACGTCACAAATATTTGATTGACAGACGTTGTTTATGTTGATTACCTGTCAGGAGGCATTGCATTTTGAGTTCACCTGTTTTCAGAGCTTTAAAAAGAAAATACAGGGTAGGCCATAGGGTTGGCCACAGGGTAGGCCATTGCCTGGGCCACGTTTTGTCTCGACCCGAAAGATGCCTCTGCTAGCAGGGAAGAAATTTGCGTTAACATCTGAGAAAATAATACCCCTTGAGATGTAAAAGCTAAAATGTTGTTATTAATTGATATACATGATGAAATAAAACTGTTCTTTCGAGTTTCCAGAGAGAAGAGACCCAGGTATGCATTTTCCGTATGCATTTTTCAGTCTGCATTTTAGACTTGCCGGCAAGAAAACTGGCCCCTATTTTGATTTTCTGAGCTAATCCCCACATCCCTTGGTGAGGGATGGCAAAATGAACTAATTCCCCAACTACACGGGACAAAGATAGCCACTAAAAAAGTTCTAAATCCCCACCAAAGCCCCACATATCCCGGGGGGGTTACTTTAACTGGTGCATAATGAAAATGACGTAACGCGTAATTTTAATAGAATAAACCTGTTTTTTTCATTTGTAAAGCATCACTCTAATGGCGTCCTACTTTGATGGACAAAATCCTCAATGCCAACAATCAATCTCTCACAGCGGTATTTGTGTCATGCGCACGACGAACAGAAAAAAGTTAATGGTCAGATCATCTAGCGCATGCGCATAAAAAGATTTCTGGACTCCCCTTTCGGCGACCACAGGCAACAACGGGGCCGCGATGGAGAATTCAGAGACTGTAGTACAATTTAAAATAAGAAAAGTGGGCGTTACAACGTAGGTTTTAGTTGTATTTTATTTTTAGTACAATATTTCGGGTTGAGTCTGTCAAGTGGTTCGTCCTTTTACTTCTATTAGTACAATGATTAACGTGATCCCCCTCAGAGCTGTTTAAACGTTTTCGTGATCCCTCTCCCTATATTTGATCTAGTAGAAAACATTTTACAGATAGCGGGGATAGCACTTTTCTTCAAATTTTGATAAATGCATTTCATCAAGCCTTATTATTAATTCATTTGTGTGAAGCGCGGACTAAATGACGAATTTCTATGCTTGTAACGTCGAATTCACGCTTATACCTAAGGGTTCGAACACAGCGACTGCCCGCGCCAGGCCGATCACTGCAGGGCATTCTTGGGAGAGTTTGTTTTCCTCGCCAAAGATACACTTGTTGTTGTAAACGGCGCGAGGGCAGAGTCTTCGCTGTGCGAGTTCTCGGATACTGTATTGGATGTTATTCTACTCGCCGAAATATTTATTAATATAAGTATTGAGTAAAGTGAAGAAGAAAAATGCAAATGTGAGAGAAGTTGCTGGGATAGCTAATTAAATTTCTTATGGTCCTCAAGATTCGAGATCCCCCTTTTCCGTCGCCCAAAAACGAAGTGATTCCTCAGTCACGTTGCGTACAAAACATTTGGTTCGCGATATTGTAACATAACTACCGACATGCAGCGCACACATTCATTATAGCTGGAATCGTCCTTTCATTTGTTGAACGCGCATGTCAAGCCCGTTAACATTGTTGAATCGCCATGTGAAAGTGCACTGAACCACGTTCATGATGGGCGTTCACAGGTTTTTACTGCGATTGTCATAATTCTGCGAACTCTCGCTTGATATTTCCGAATGCCAAACTGCGTTTTGGCTTCCGTTAATCAAACCTTTTAAGTCAAGTCCACGCATCTCTTCTGAGTTTCGTTTGCATTGTGCAGTGAAAAATTGTGTTTTCAAGCCTAGCTAGCCCCTATCAGATCACAAGATGTAGCAAAGCCTCCGTGAAATCACCCAGAGTTGTTCACTCATTTGATTGACGGAAGCCAAACCGTGGTTTGTTGGTCGGAGTAGAGTTCGCAGAATTATGAAAATCGCAGTTACGACAGCAAATTATACACCTTTGCGTTATATATATATATGCAGCTTCCGGAGAGTTAATATAGAAGTAAACGCAGTTGAATGTTCAACATATTATGTACGGGTTGAAGACATTTTTGCGTGTTTCGTTACATAAGCGCGCGCGCTGGCAGGAAATTAAAGTTTTCGATGAAAACTTTCTCGTTCATAGTACAGGTACTCAGTACAATATTGAGTGCTGGTAAAGGCTAGCCTGCGTAGCGGCTCTAAAACGGAAGGGGAGGGAGTCGGGGCGAGCGAAAACCGGAAATAGCGCGGGCCGCAAGGGGTTCTGGGCTCTCCCTCCCTCCCTCTCCCTCCCTTTTAGGACCAGTTGGTTCGCATTAGTTTGCCTTTTCATAGTCAAGGGAATAGCTTCAACAAATATCTCGAATTTCTAAAAATCTTGAGGTGCTCGAACCCATTTGGTCCACTGCGACGTTTACACCTAAGTAAAAAAAGGATGCTTGGCGTTTGGTCTTTGGTCTTTTCAATTTTAGCGCGAAACAAAGGAATTCTTAGCTTCAGTGACTACGAAACAAAGGCGTTCAATGACCAAAGACCAATGAACAAAGCAATCTTTTCTAAATTAGGTGTATACAACTACTTCAAAAAAGGTTGCTTAAACAAGGAATTCTTTGCCTTAGTGACCACGAAACAAAGGCGCTCAATGATCAGAGACCAATGACCAAAGCAACCTTTTCTTAATTAATTTAGGTGTCTGCGTTTATATTGCCAATAACGAACTCGCTCGCCGTTTGATGTAGCAGGTACAGAACCTCGCATAGTCAATTTTAAATATTTTAGCCAATGGTTGGAATACACGGATTTTGGTCACGAAGTTTGTATATTAGCATTACATAACAGCACAGCTGCCCTTCAATCCCGGCTTATTCTTGACCTGTTGTTCGTACTCCTCCAGTTCGTTAAGATATGAAAGAGGCGGCCATCGGTTTTCCTCCACGTATTCCCTGTTCTCTCCCTGGATGAGTTGGAACTCTTCTGTCGACTCAAATACAGAGTAGTTTGTAGCTATGAAATGAAGACACCACGACGCAAGTTGGTTCGCATTGTAAGCCTGTGGGGACGGGAGAAAAATTTGAAAAATCAATCAAACATAGAAATAAACAGTCTCATTTTCCGCCTTGCTACAGAACCTTAAAATGAATGCTGCTCGTTTCAGTGAGCCCCAACGGCACTGTTTCGCGCGGTCGCCATTAGAAATTATTTGTGTATAAGTTCATCTTCCACCATTCCCTGCATTATCCAAGTGGCGAGTATTCAGGATCTATCACCCCTTCTTCGGTGCTAATGTTTGCATACACGGCTAATGCAGATGATAATATACTCAGGCTCGATTTTTTTATGGTTTCTCCTTCCCTCTCTATGATCTTTTCATTAGCCGTATTCACACTAGAGACGGAAAACTCGTCTTAGTGTGAAACCGGGATATACGGATTTGTGACGGGAAATCTTAGTGTGAAACCGGGACGAGACGAATTTTTGACGGGAAATCGTTTGAATTCATATCAGACGGAAAACTCGTCAGACGAAAAACCCGTCATGACGAGTTTTCCATCCTCTAGTGTGAATACGGCTATTGATATCCTTTCAACGTTTTCCTTACTTGTGCCATATGCAGAAGGTTAATAACATCTTTGGTGCCATCTCTAACTTTCTTCTGCACTTGTCGATCAATCATCTTAGTAATGTACAGTTCACACAGGGTGACCAACCGCGGGAGACAGAACCTGTCAGCTAGTACCAGTATCTCAGCTGGGTCGGAGGATTCGATAGGGGCGTGGTCGGTATAGAGGTACTCTAGGACAGCCAAGAACCCCGTTGGGGTGGCATCCTCAATTTGGGTCTGGAAAACGATAACCATTGGTCAGAAGGATACATATAAATTATTCATTCCAACATACAAAACAGGATGGGAGGTCAGAACTTCTCTATGACAGTTATTATGAAATGAAAGGTTGAAGGTGGAGATTTATCAACGTATTTTGTATGGTAATCGTGACAATCAAAAATAATTGCAGCAATGCAAAAGCAGGTGATAAAATGTCTTTTAAGAAACACAAACCTCGCCTCGGGCGCTGCCGTCTCTGAAGGCTCCCCCTAACATAGCAGCCATGACGTCACACCTTGCCATCAGCACAGCTTTGTGTGCGTAAACCACGTGATCTTTCACGCGGAACTTTACATCTGAGAGCCTTGAGTTGTTTAGAAACAATGACTTTAGTTTTGCTCCTGTCTCATCATTCAGATAGGTCCCTATACTAGGGTTCAGTTCATCTTCATCATTTAGCTTGTTTTCACAAACTTGCATTAGCCAGGATAGATAGAATTTCTCGGCAGTACATTTTACACCTCTCAAGAAGTCTTTGTCCTCAATTTCTGAAAACCCTGGCAGCCCAGTATAAAGAAATGTGAGGACCTTCTCAAGCATGTCTCTTGAGATGTCATGGGTCATTTGTAGATTGCAAATTTCATGAGTGTCCCTCGCTTCCACCAAGTTTAAATTGTTCCCTGACGTCTCATCCAGCACCCAACTGATATCCTCAAAGACTTTATCATACTTTTTTGGCACTGAATTAATCTTTTTGCTGCTGATGAAGATTTCCTGAAAATTGGTGAAGCAGCACTTAGTAGAACTTGGTGGGCTTGCAGAGGAGGTGCATTGACGTCAGAAAAAGTAAAACTGACATCTGTTGAGCTGGTGGTATGTTGTAGCAACTTTTCCCAATCATCAGCAAATATTGCTGTTTGCACTTCAACCCATGGAGCAAGACCTAAGAGATAAGCAAACTATGTCTGATTAGTGGAAGGGTGTCTGCACCTTCTTTCACAATTGCACAGTGCTAAGATAGTTTCCAAATATAAAAGCCAACTTCGCAAAGAGCTGCAACACCTCTGTTAGTTTTGCAGCGTTGTAGCAAATGTTGGGAAAAGATAAATTAAACGTTTCCACGTTTGTTAATGGTATCTTTTAGGGGTTATTCTGAAGCTTGGCCACACCCATTTTGGTATATTTTAGAGGTCAAATTCTCTTTTTTTATGAGTACCAGCCAATCCCAAAAAGCCCCCTCCCTCCACCCCCAAGGCTGAAATCCTGATAAAACAATATAGTTAATATATATAGTTCATAAATAAAACACATTTTCCCATCTTACCCAATATTAATTTCTTTTGCAAAGAGGAAGGGGAGATAAGAAAGGGGGGATAAGGCTTGAAAAACAAAACACATACCTGCAGGTGGCATGACTGGTGGTTGGGGTCCCTGTGGTTTTTCAGCCTTGATTCCAGTCCTCCACCATCCCTTCTTGAAGTGTCTCATGACTCTTCCCTGTTCAGTTCTCAACATCCCATCCCGCCCAGCTCTGACAGCAGTCATTATGACTTCTTGTATCCCTATCTGTTGAAGAGAACTGCATTCAAGATACACCATACCAAGCCGTTTTGCCAGGGCTTTGGCCTCCTCATAACTTACTACTTCCTGGCTGTTCCTGTGAATAGAAAGTGAATATGTAATTAATAAATTAGCCATACCATGCAATCACCACCATCAGCCCCTCCCTCTTTGTAGGCAGCTCCCGGGGGTTGTTAAAGCAATGGAGTAAAAATGTGATTCTGTGAGTGACCACATACGGTCATTTTGGCACTCGATGTCCACTGACCAATTTCAGGCTTCAAAATAATTGGAATTTTTGTTTATAGCAGGAATGAAAGAGCTGTCCAAATAAAAAAAGTACAGATTTTCTGTAAAGTCTCACGTGTGGTCTGCCTGTGGTTTTTGATACAAAATTGTGTGGTCCCAGAAAATATTTGCCCCCCCTCCCTCCCACAAGGGGTGTTGAAAGGTACACTATTTGCATGGAAGAAATCAGGTAAATTTTCTGGAAACACATAGTCTTTCATGGTCTTTGCAAGGCATGACTCACAGGAAAGGAAAAACAATATGGTAATATAAATATATATATA